>JAVCKV010077463.1:0-228665 GCA_032274145.1 Herpochondria borealis | reverse complement strand
CTCCCTTTTCTACCTGAGAAACAACCAGTAATTTAAAGCCCATTGTGTAATCACACTGTGTGCGTTTAATTCCTTGTACTAATTTGTTATCCATTCAATAAGTCGTTTTTATGTCAACTTATTTCAGGACGGGACATAGTACCTAAATATAAAGCCTCATTTTCGTAAGGGCTTTTTTTGTGTGTCTTTTTGATTAGCGAAATACCGCATTCTACAATTAGAATGTAATGATGATAAATATTAGGATCATATTTATCTAAAACAACTATAGGAAATGGAAATAATTAAATTTGAATTTCTTTTGATTGGATTTTTTGTATTTTATTCTCTTAAGTCTATTTGGCATTTCAGATACTTAAGACTTATCGATTCTGATGTTTATAGCACTAAGATTATGAAAATATACTTTCCAAACCTTTTGTTTTTGGTTGAATTAGCGCGACCCTATGTACCCAAATTGCATAAAGTGGATAATGACAAGAAAGATAAATATTATTATATAGCGAAGGTTTTATCAATAATCGCTTTAGTGTGTTTAGTTCTCGGATTTATTTTACCATAGATAGCAGATATATTGTAAACGACGGTAGATATTTGGGACTTCGATTAAAGTGTGTTAAGGAACAAATGAAATATAGTCCTGGTAACCGATGTGTGTCAACATTATGATAATCGATGTTTGTAAAATTGATTCGTTATGATTAGAACAAAGAACCTCATTCAGTTGGGGCTTCTTTTTGCATCTATTAACACGCTAAAGTTCTGTTTGATTTTTACTTTGTTTTAATAATTACGTTCACAGATTCTCTATCATAAGTCCTTTGCTAAATTTTCTCATATACTTATTTGTGTATTTTTATAACCAACACTAACCATCTACGTTCTATGTTCGTATAGTTTATAGAACGTCTAATTATCAGATGTTTGCGATGTAAGTTTACTAAGAGAAAGACCAAATACATTTTCTTATAGGACTTATGAAAAGGCAAGACTGCAAGACTTATAGTAGGGTAAGTTTTGCAGTTGCGGCTTTTATTGGACAAGAGGGCAGTACTTTTATTATATTTGGACATAATACTATTCTTGTTAGAATTATTTCTCAAGGATAAAAACATAGAAAGATAAATAATGAATCGATTTATAGATCAAACAAAGTTTTTCTTAATAGGAATTTTTCTGTTGGTGGCTGTTAATTCACATTCCCAGAGCGTGTTGAGTGTAAGTGGGCAAGTATTATTAGACGATGGAAGTCCGGCTATTGAAGCAGGTCTATTATTGATCTTTGATGATATTTATTATTATGACTTTACAAATACCGATGCAAATGGAAATTATAATTTTTCAATTAACCTAGATGAAGGTTATGAGGAAGGATGTTTCACAATTTTATTAATCGATTGTGATGGTGCATATATTCCGCATGAGGAATGTTATACTTCGGACAATTCCACGTTTGAAAAAGATTTTTTGTTTTGCGAGAATGGAATTTTCACATGTAATACGTTTGTCATTGTGACTCCTTCTTCCACGTCAGAAGAATTAGTTTTAAGCACTTTTAATATTGGTTTAGGTCCATTTAACTATTTATGGTCAGATGGATCACAAGAATCCACTAATACGGTGTCTATTTTATTTGAAGGAGAGATTTGTGTTACGGTTACTGATGCTCAAGAATGTGAATCAAGTAATTGTATCACTTTAGAACCTGATGACCCCTGTTTTGTATTTATCAGTGAGCAAAATGGCTATCAAGGTGTGATCTTACAAGCAAATGGATTTGGTCAAACAGGAGAGATTGGATATCTATGGAGTACCGGTGAAGAAGGTGAACAAATACTAATAACAGAAAGTGGAGAATACTGTGTATTAATGACTGATGAGTTAGGCTGCGAATCTTTTGATTGTATCAATGTGACCGTTGATAGTACGGCATGGTTAGATTGCTTTGCTGAAATTCATGAAATCCTGAATAGTGATGGCAACATCGAATCATTAATAGCTGAAGGTTTTGGAGCCTCACCATATACTTTTTTGTGGATTTTTGAAGGAATTGCAATTGGGGATTCAGAAACTATAGTACCTAATTTTGATGGCGAATATTGTGTTATAATAAATGATAGTACCAATTGTTCTTATACTACTTGTTACGATTATACATATACAGTAGATTGTTTTGTCTACATAGATTGTCCAGAAGAAGGATCTGGTGAATTAGTTGCGATAACTAATGGGGTAGAACCAATTATATACAATTGGAGTAATGGGGATGAAGGTCCTTATACTACTGTAGAGACAAGTGGCGAATATTGCGTAACTATAGTTGACGGTCTTGGGTGTGAATCTGATTTTTGTCATACGGTAACTATTGATCCTGCTTTTATTTGCGATGGAAATATCTTAACACATTTCGTTGATGATACTTCCGCCTTACTTTCAGTACACATTCCTTCGGGCGAAGGTTCGTCTAATGCACTTTACACCTGGAGCACAGGTGAAGAGACACCATATATCACTGTGAACGAAGCGGGCTTATATTGCGTAACTGTTACACTTGATGATTCTTGTACTTTTGATGCATGCACATATTTTTCTGTTGATGGATTGGGACTAAACCATGGTCTTGTTATTACTTATTTTGATAGTAATCAATCACAGGGAATGGACGCTGAGATTGAATTGTACAAAGTAGAGGATGGTTACATATACCTCTATGACATCATACAAGAATGGGCATTATTAAACATACAAGGTTTATTCTTTACCGATGATATAGTTGAAGGAACATACCTAGTTAGGGCAAAACCCAATAACTCTGATCAATATATACCCTCGTATTCCATGAATAGTCCATTTTGGGATGAGTCGGATTACTTTTCAGTTGTGAATGGAGGGATTGGATTAGCGAATGTGATTAATATTCAGGCCATACCTTTGAATGATGTAAAAGGAGAAGGTCAGATTAGTGGTGTGGCATGGAGTTATGAGTTTAATGAAAATATTATGCTGTTCTTTGATTCTGAGGTTGTTGGTCAAGCGTATACAGATATGAATGGTGAATTTAGTTTTAATTCATTGCCATATGGTACATACACTGTTGTGCGGGAGAGACCGGGATTGCTAAGAGATGAAGTTATTGTAACAATCTCGGCTAATGATCCATTTGTAAACGATGTAACCTTTGATGAATTAATTGCAGTTGTTAATGACAATAGTGAATTAGATATCCAAATATTCCCTAACCCTACGGCTAATTTTATAAATATATCATCGGATAAGTTTTCTAGTGAAACTGGATATGTAACACTATTTGATGTAGATGGTAAATCTGTTGTTGGGTATGATAACATTCCACTGGCTGGGGATTTATTGTCCTTGGACTTGTCTAATGTAGCACAAGGGATCTATTTTGTGAAGATACAAATTGGGACAACGACTGAAGTAAAAAGAATAATAAAAATATAAGGTACAATAGGAATATCCCTATCGCGAGCATGCCATAAATTAAAACTTAAGCTATATTTTGAATATTACGCGAAAGCAAATATCATTATTAATCAAACTAGACCGTAAGGCTCAATATGAGCTCTATAAGGAGTGTTTTGGTTATATGATGAGCATCTCGCTTAGATATCAAAATGACCATCAATCAGCGGAGGATGTTGTTAATAGAGCGTATTTAAAGATACTAAAAGGATTAGCTACTTATGATATTACGAAACCGTTTAAGCCATGGATGGCAAGGATTACGGTGAATGAAAATATTGATGCTTGCCGGAGAACTCAGAAATTGAGGAGTGTGATGAACTTTGACTCCGAACTTGTAAATGCAGATAGTAACCTAAATAACTTCGAGTATAATGAAGCAGAAGAAAAGCTTCAAGCCGACCAGCTAAGAGTTATGGTCTGTCAGCTACCAGAAACTACAAAATTAGTATTTAACTTGTATGTAGTGGAAGGGTACAAACATCAAGAGATTGGTGAACAGTTAGGACTAACTACGGGTACATCAAAGTGGCACCTTAATAGTGCAAGGAAGAGATTGAAGGTGATGATATTAAAAATGAAAGAGACAGAAAAAATTATCCATTATGGAGAATAATATAGATAAACTTTTCAAATCAAAGTTAGGAGGTGATTCAGCTCCTTATGATCCTGCCGCATGGGGTAGGATGGCAGCTTTGATTGATGAAGATGATGATGTGAATGGTAACGGAATACCACCGCCACCAAAGAACAGATGGAGAACTTATATTGGCTTAGCCTTATTATTGATGATATCTTTAATAGGGTTTTGGCAGATTAGTAGAGTGTCCGATTCTAGCTTAGCTATGAAGAATACTTCTGCTAATGATAAAGAAAGTTGGTCAGCACTAAATTCTGATGCTAAGAGTGTAGATATATCTGAATATGAAAAGAATAGTGCTTCGGAGTCAATATTAAATGCCAATACGCAGAAAAGTA
This sequence comes from Herpochondria borealis, assembly GCA_032274145.1. Classification (NCBI taxonomy): domain Eukaryota; phylum Rhodophyta; class Florideophyceae; order Ceramiales; family Ceramiaceae; genus Herpochondria; species Herpochondria borealis. Next base: position 224,204 of record JAVCKV010077463.1, on the reverse strand, counting down.
TAGAAAGTACTAAAACAAATAACAATAATAACACAAACAATATCAAGCAGGAAATTAAACAAACGAAGCTAGTAGACCAAGATAAACGTATCAATATCAAGAACCAAAACGTATCTGATTTGGAATTTATAAATAACGATGAAGGTTCGATAAATGAAAATGAAATATTAAATGATAACTCAAGAATTGCAAATAAAGAAATTGGAGAAACTCAGTTGTTTAAAAATAACAATGATTCCGCAAGCGGTATAAGTAAGAGTTTAAAAAAGAGTGGAATTTCAAACGCTAATAATCAAGATTATGCAGTACCTATTGGATTGGAAGATAATGAAAATCAGAACGACCAACCATTTTTGAATAATGAGTCTGAATTCAAATCTGATACTGAAAGTCAAAATGAAGATCAAGTTTTCATTTCTGAAAACAATGATATGGAAACGCCAGAGGAGGGGGTAATATTAGATGAATCTTCAAGACTTAATAATTCTCAAATTGCTGAGAATGATTTTAAAAATAATATTCCTTTCGCAGATACAGAAATAGAGGTTGATGATATTTCTGTGCTTAATCCCAATCTAAGGGAAGAGGTTTTGGTATTCCCATTTTTGAGTACTTCGACGAGTGTATTGAGAACAGAAGATAAAGAGATAGTTCCCCTGATGACACAAATAGAAGAGAACTCTAGATTAAAGATTGGATTGTTTTCTTCTCTTGCTTATAATGAAGGTTACTTATCACAGACGGGTATTGGTTTTGATTATAATATTGGATCAAGTTGGTCTGTTACGAGTGGTGTAGGATTTGAATATGCTAAATATAACAGTGGGGCTATAGTAACGGTGCAAGATAAACTATACAGTTTTGGGAGTAATTTTGTGGATAGAACGATGACTATGAATAAGAGAACGAGTATTTTCCTTCCTATCCAGTTAAAACGATCTTTTAATAAGCTATCCATTCATGGTGGTATTTTACTGAATTATCACATAGCTGGGAATGGAACTACAGACGATGGAGAAGGAAATGTACAATCTGTCTGGGTATCCGATGATGTATTCAAATCTCTTTCTATATCATATCAAGCGGGCGCTTCATATTTAATGAATAGAAGGTTAGAATTGAATGTAGGGTTTAATTATAGGTCAAGTGATATAAATAATACGGCAAGTACACAGAACGCTGGATCTAAGATTTATCCTAGTCTTGGATTCAATTATTTAATCGCTAAATATTAATTTTATGGCTAAGAAATTACAATTGTTGGTCGTATTGGTGGTTATTCTATTTGCTTCTTGTGAGAAAGTAGAGTTTTTGCCTACTATTGAAGAACCTGTTTTTGTAGCTGGTTTACCGTTTACACAGAGTGATTCAGTCGGATTTAATGCTGGAGATGATCTGTACTATATGTTCGCATCTCATTTTGTCATTGAAGATGAAATTGTTTATTCAGGATTATTCGGTAAAGACGAATCTTGCGAAAGTGGATGTGCAGAGAATTTCGAAATTCAGTTTCATCAGAAGAAGTTAGAAGAAAATAGATTGACAGAAGGCAATTATGATTTCTATAGTGTTCCAAGAGATGGTTACAAGCATGTCTATACATTAGCTACTAATGATCCTAATCCCCTTGAAAATTCTTCTTGGAGAGTGGGTGATAATATGCTATCTGGAGAATCCATTAGTATTGATTCAGATAACGATACAGCACCTGGTGATGGAATGAGATTAATTTATAACATACCAAATGTACTTACTGTACAATTCGAAAGACAAATACTTCCACTCTCTCTGGATTGCGATATTGCTCTTGAATTTTCTTCTACAAATGACGGTGTTAAAATTGAAGTTGTTACCTCAGCTCCTTTTGCGCAAGTCTCTTGGTCGACGGGTATGATTAGTAAATCTATTATTGTTAATCCTAATATTTCTACTTATACAGCTAGAGTATTTGCTGGTAGCGGTTGTTCTACAGATATTTCTATTAATATTTCTGATTTTAATTTGTTGGATGGGGCTAATATTGGATTTAATCAAAGTTCTTCTGGGTTCACTACTCCTGATAATTCTAATAATGCAGTAAGTATCTCTTATACAGATGAATCTGGAGTCTTTTATACTTCTAGTACCATTGGACAGATTTTACCATTTAGATTTAATGTGACGGAGGTCTCTGATTATGAAACGAATGAATTAGGCGATCCTACTTGGAAGATAATTGCAGACTTCGATTGTATATTATTCGGAGAGAATGGAGGAACAAGAAGGATAACTAACGGCAATGCCATATTTGCAGTTTCTCATATGTGATTAGAGATATAGATGCAAATAGTAATATTGGTTGTGAAATATTATTGAGAGATTTTAACGGTTTTTTGGATTAAATTAAAAGTTGATTTTCAAGCGCATAAGTCTCTGAAATTACTGATGATAGCTAAGCTATAAATAGCTAAAATGTTTGGGGCTGGTATCAACATACATTTGACTAATTAGTACCGTCAACTAAGATTCAATGAAGTAAGATTCTACTATTGGTTTCCTCCTTCTAGCAACGGATATGATAGAATCGTCTTCTAGTGTTATTTCACTATTTCTTTTATTAAACTGTTTGACATGATGTAGATTTACTACATATGAATTATGTACTCTTAGGAAGTTATGATCTAATTGGTTTTCAATTTGTTTCATCGTTTTGGAAACAAGAATTGAGTTGCCATTTGTGAGATATATAGTGGTGTAATTACTATCGGACTTTAGGCTCATAATTGTATTAAATGCTATGATCTTATATCCTTCACAAACATTAACAACAAGTCTCTGGTTTGCATTAAAAGAGAATCTATCAGTGGTTTCGACACCAACTGAGGAGGATTTCTCTTTTCTTGAAGTATGCAGTTTTGAAGTACTTATTGTTTTCAGTATTCCCATTTTAATTAACGTGATTTTTTTAGAAAGTTGATACTATTATTTTGGTTCTTAGAACTAATATTAATATGGTGTAAACCATCGTTAAGTGTTGATATATCAATATTGTTTTGTGATGTTTTTGTATTAAGTACTAGTCTTCCTGATGAGTCGAATACTTTTATGGTTATTTGATTTTCGTCTGCAATTCTATTGATGTAAAGTACTTGAGACGCTGGGTTAGGGTAGACTGAAAATTTGTTCGAATATCTAACTAAGACGTTTACAATTTCAGAATAGATGAATCTTCCATCAAGATCTATTTGTTTTACTCTGTAATAATTTAAGTTATGAGCTGGGTTATTATGTGTCCATTTATACGTATGCAATCCATCCGTATTATTTGATTTGATACTACCTATTCCCTCAAACGCTTCACCATCTTTACTCCATTCTATTTCGAATATGTCAGTATTTATTTCATTAGCTGTTATCCATGAGATTACATTATCTTTATCTACCTGAGTAGCTTCAACATTTTTAAAATCTAATGGTAATACTATCTGTTCTTGAAAAACACAACCTTTTATCGAAATGCCTGTAATTGAAGATTGCAGTAACATAGAACTATTTGTTTGTGTATTTGCTTTTGTACCATCATCAGGTGTTGTACCTGAACCATCATCTAGCTCTGTCGATGTAGCAATATCTTCTCCATAGACCACTAATCTAAAACCACTAATAACTGCTGCTGAATCTAATCCAGCATCCATTCTCGCACTTATTGAAGGTGAGTTTTGACTACCATCGATGCCAAGTCCTATATTACAAGGCATTGTTTTATCTACGACTGTTGTATCTTGGAATACAACTACACCTGATCCAGTTATTTCGAAGTTGTTCCCAGCATTAGATATATCACAGTTACCAGAAAGATCATTTTCACCACCATAGAAACCATTGTGTATCACAGAACCATAATCATTTCTATTTTGATCTTGAAAAATGATAGCACTCGATTCAAAAATTAAACCAGCGGTATTAATACCATCAAGATGCACAGTTAATTGATCAGCGATGATACCAATATGATCTTCGAATCGAACTTCAATACTATATCCTCTAATATCTCCTGGTGTACTTTTTGAATCGGAATCCATATTGAATGGAATATTTGCTTCTATACCATTATCACCTTGTCTAATATTATGAGTGCTACCTACAAGTGTATCCAAAAGCCCGTTACTATTAATATCTATAGTGTTCAATATTTGGAAGTCAAATGTAATGTCGTTTAGGCCTCCTGGACTGATACAAGACATTGTCGTTTCATCATAGATATCAAAACTTTGATTTGTTGAGAATGAATTCACCAGACTTGACGCATCTACAATGTTTCCATTTGGATGAGCTGAAAATGATAATTTATTTGCCAATGAACCAAAGTTTACACTACATACTACGTTAGATTCTTCACAAGAAAATTCATTTGTGATTATCTCTGTGGTATAGGACGGAACATCAGTAAATGGATCCCCACCTCCTGCAGGATCTATACTAAATGTATGACCTGAAGTTTCATCCTTTTCTAGAACTATAGTATCTCCTAATGGGACATCGAAGCACATTTGATGTACAGTTATTGTTAGACCAGAAGTAATTGCTGTTGTCCCAGAATTTCCTGAAAGTTGCAAAAGAAATTTTTGAAGGTTAGTATTGCATGCATCAAAGTTGGTCGAGTTATCTTCCATAATACATGAACTACTATTGTCTTCCAAATAAGGAAATCCACTAATAGGACAAGAGCCTAAAAAACCTAATGTATACGACGTTAATGTGCCCGTACCACTTGGTGTATATCGAACGGCATAACATTGCACATTTGTATTTGGGTCTGATATACTTGTACAGTTCTCTGTTATTTCGCCTTCTTCTAAATATTGGAATGTCAATTGCTGGGCTTGCATGTTGTCTGATATACAGAAGAACATGAAGCTGATAAAAAGTAATTTTTTCATTTTTTTAATAGTTGGAGTTATTAAAAATGATTGCAAATAGTTTTCAGATCATACATTAATCATGATTGATCTTTTTATTATTCTTTTATTTTCCATTCCACGCCAGAATGAATTTTCACTATAACATTGTTCAATGATTGCAACGTACTTGGTTTTGTACTTAAATTTCCAAGTATGTCTATTGTCTCACCATTATTATATTCGGAAATAGCATCTTCCACCTTTGTGTAGCATTTGCTAAAGATCATAACTACACTCTCATCAACTTCCATGTTATTTATACTAGGATTACATTCACATTCATTAGGTGCTTGGATAATAAATGTGAAAGCACCCCCGTGAGAGGGGGCACCTTCAATTTTAATAACTCCATTTATTAATTCTGTTGTAAGTCCTGGGGCTAGATTTGTAATCATAGCTGTGTCACAATTATTCAATTGATACTTGATTGGTACTATTGGTGTCAAGCATTCTATATCCTGTGTAGGAGAGCCACTATCGGCTGTCAGTATGAAGCATTTGCAGGCTTCATTGTTTAGTGTTTGTGCTGTATAATCGATATATTCTGTAACAGAATTACCATTTGAAGGATCAATATTTGCAGTAATTCCAGATACATCGTCTTCATTAAGGTCAAGGTCGTACCCATTGTTTAATTGAAAACAAATCTGGCCTACATTTGTCGGTTGATTCGCTACCACTTGGTGTGACCCATTTCCTGATAATTGTAGTAAAAATTGTCCTGTCTGATCACAAGCATCAAATACATTACTATTGTTTACCATTACACAAGATGACGTTGATAATATTGGTGTGCCAAATTGAGTGCAATTCCCAATAAAACCCATAGTGTAACTTGTTAATGTACCAGTAGTACTAGGTGTATATTCTACAAAATAGCATACCTGATTATTTAAACATTCTGTATTTGAAGTACAATTGTCCGATGTTACGTTAATACCTGCGTATACAAACTGCATACTTTGACATAGAGCAACATTAGAAAATGTAAAAACTAGTAATACGAATAATATCGATTTTTTCATTTTGTACTTATTTAATGATGATAAACTTTTTTGATTGAGTTTCATTATCTCCTTTCACACGTACGATGTATGTACCTGGCAGATAATGGTTAAGATCAAAATTGTGTTTTTTGTTGCAAGTTATTTTTTGAGCCATTATTTTCTTATTATCAGAAGTTAGGATACTCATGTTGGCAGATTTTCCACCGTCATTAAAAAGAACATTGATAGATCCAGCCGATGGATTAGGAAACACGTCAAGATCTAGAATAACAACATCATCTAATTTTTCTGTTTTATCATTACATGGATTGTCAACTTGTCTTGTACTCGCTTCATATTCATCATAAATAGGCTTTGATGTTGTGAAACCATCTTTCAATAAATCAATACTTACAGTGATTCCCATAACAGGATCCTCTTCAAGTAGTATCTCTTCATTTACATCGATATCAAAACATACTTGATGTAGAATTACAGGCTCGTCTTTAATAACTACAAGTTGTCCAGTATTACCAGAACAATTTAAAAGTGTCTTATTGTATTGTTCACAAGCTGAAATCATGCTGCTGTTGTCATTGATCGTACAAGATTGATTATGCAATATATTTGCAGATCCATCGATACATGATGTGAAGAATCCAGTAGTGTAGCTAGTCATTACTCCACTAACTTCTGGAGTATATTCTAAGCTGTAACAAAGTGTGTTCGTAGCACAATCCGTAAGCATTGAGCAACCACCATCCTCTTCGGACGATGGTACCCAATTTACTTTTTGAGCTTGAGTGTTTATTGAAAAAAGAACTGCGATTAATATTATTATATTTTTCATAATTATTTTTATTTATTGGTAATTAAATGTTTCAAAAAATTCCGTTAGAATTTTTCTAACAAATTCGATTAGAAAATAGAATTTTAGAATTTAACTCCTGAAGTAATATTCTGGTTGATTTTCCATTTAGTCTCATCAGCGGAATTCGCTGCACCAGACATATTTACATCACCATATCTATAACCAAATTTTCCTTGATCTAATTTCCATCCTGTCTGATCCGCAGAGTTGATACTTATAGTAGAGTTTACTTGTTCTATGTTAGAACTGTACATACCCCATACTCCTGGAGCAATCTCCTTTTGACCAAATCTAAAGACTGGTGCATAAGAGTCATTTTGAGTAAAGTCTACTTCAAGATATTCATTCGTATTTTGAATCATTGCTGTATCTAAAACTGGTAAGTGATTTCTATGCTCAATAACCAAGAAATATTCGTTCGCATTATCTATAACGAGTGCATCAGGACATGTCTCAGGGAAGGTAACATCACCATTGGTATGTAACCAACCTGCACATTTAAATACATTTCCAGAAACCTCTTTGGTATTCTCTCTTACAGTTACTAAGACCCAATCCACAACATGTTCTGGATAAACATTTACAATGGCTGGTGCAGCAGGTGAAGTTGCTTCTCCAAAGTTTGCACCAAGATTTCCTGTGTAATTCCATGGAGCTCCTTGATATGGTTGACCAAATGGCGTGTGAGGTGCAGCAATTATTATTGCCGTACTACTAGATAAGTTCTTATCCATACCTGGTAGTAAGTGATCTTCATACATTAGATTAGTCATCTCTCCAGCATCATATACACCTTCTAGATTTAATCTTATTTTCAAGTCACCACAGTCAATGTCATTGGTGTAAACCCAATCAAATGTTCTTCCCACACAGTCTTCGTAAGTGTACGTGTAAGTGATTGTTCCTTTACAGTCACCTTCTTGGTATGTACCACCTATTACAGCTGGGGTAGGAGTGAGTGTTTGACCACAACCATCTACAATAACTGGTAGTGCTGGTGGAGGTGTCGAATACAATACTGATTGCATTGTTGCCAAAGTAACTACAGGCCCTCCATCTTCCATAATGGCATCAGGTGGATTTACCTGTAATGTCTGATTAACGAAACTCATGTTATTACAAGCATCAGTTACAGTGTACGTACGTGTAATGATAACTGGACAAGTACCAGAAACATCATCAGTGAAAGTCACTACGAGATCTGCATCCATTGTACAATTATCAGTTATCATTAGATTACCGTCCATTGCCTCTAGATCAGCTACAGAAGAAACAGCAGCGGGTGCAGCACTCGCTCCACCACATGCATCAATCTCAACGTCATCAATGCTTCCAGCAACAGTTGGTGCCATCTGATCATTAATTGTTATGAAGTGATCCAATGTAGAGGCGTTACCTGCTTCATCTGTCAATGTGTATGTTCTAGTAATATTGATAGGACATCCCGGAGTTACAACATCATTATGAGAAACCGTGATGTCTTCATTTGCAGAACAGTCATCAGTAATCATAACCGTAGCTGATATCGCTAGTAAATCTGTCACTGAAGCTACAGCTGCAGGAGCATCACTTGTCGTACATCCTATGATATAGTTAAATGCTGATCCACTTGTTACCGGTGCAGCACCATCAACCTTAGTATTATAAGTTACTGTCGAAGTAAGTCCACAAGCATCAGTTCCAGTTATAGTAATGACTACCTCACAAGTACCTACTGTTTCCGCAGTGTATGTTACGGCTCCAGGACAATCATCTGTTCCTGTAGTTGCTGCGATTGCCGCTGCTTCTGCATCTGTATTAGATGAATAAATAGCATCAATAGTACCAGCTGTTAATACTGGGGCCATGTTACCTTCTACAGTAAATATATCGTATGCTGGATATTCAGTAATTGTAGGCCCTACAGTAAGATCGACTGCCATAGATACGTCCGTCAATGCATCTTCCATAAATGTCTTAGTTTCTTCATCCAATACTGTTACACAGATTTGGTGAATGATTACAGGACTATTTACGGTGATTGCTAGAGAACCGTTCACACCAGAAGAATTCATAAGAACTCCACCATTTGAACAATCAACTAATTCTAAACTATTATCATCCATTACGCATGAAGCGTTAGATACGATAGAGTTTACACCATCCGTACAATCTGTAAGGAATCCAGTTGTATAAGATGTAAGGGTACCATTACTACCAGGGTTATATTCTAATCCGAAGCAGAATGTTTGTGTACAACAATCCGTTGCACTAACACAAGTACCATTATCTCCTGTGCTTGTTCCATTAGGTAATGCTACCCATGTCGCAGTTGGTGTTTCATCAATCGCACCATCACAATCATCATCGATGCTGTTGTTTGGTATTTCGTCCAATCCTGTAACTGTAAACACTTGCGTTGCTGTCTCAGCATTACCACAAGGATCAGTAAATGTATACGTCCTAGTTACTGTTAACAATGGTGCTACACCAGTCGTCGCATCAGAAGAAGTTACTGTAAGATCTGCATCCATCGCACATATATCAGATACATCCAGATTACCAGCCATTGCCTCTACAGCCGCTACTGTAGTCTGTGCACTTGGTACTACTGTATCATCACATCCATCTAGAGCAACTCCAGTGAGAGCTCCAGTTACATCCGGTGCAGTAGTATCTTCTATTGTAAAGGTTGCTGTCTGATTGATTACATTGTTATTCTCATCTGTCAATGTAAATAGAACAGTGACAGAAGCACCTTCTGGATAATTTATAACAGCTGATGCAGCCGCTGGGAGTGCACATCCATGTCCAAATCCGGAACACCCACCATTAATTGTATTAGAAGCTATCGTAGCACCAGGGAAGGTAGCAGCAAAATTAGCCAATATTTGAGCTTCTGTGCCTTGCCCAAGTCCTGTTCCTCCCAAAGCAAAACATGCTCCGCTACTATGACAAACAAGGTCATAAGCATTTGTAATGATCGTTCCACAGATAGGTGTATAACCAGGATCTGTAGGTATATCACCAACTGCAATTCCAGCCGCTATAGCTGCAGCTTCAAAGTCTGCATATGTATTATATGTAGTACCATCACAATCTGTACATAGTCCTGTAGGTCCTCCAGTGTTGTTATCCGTTACTGTTGCCGTGCCACAATTATCTGTACCATTGAAGTCAGCCAACCAAGTATTGAATTGAGAAGTATTACCCGCTCCATCACATTCTACTGTCATATCAGCAGGTGCATTTGTCCAAGTAGGATCATTAATATCTGTACCAGCTCCTACTACCACATTCATCATTTCCGCAGCACAAGAGTTATCTCCACTATCTCTTACTTTGACTATATATGTACCATCAGATAAACCTGTGAAGTCTCCTGTTGTATTCATTGTTGTGAAATCATCGATTGAGTATTCTATGCTTGTACATGTTGTACATGTAGCAATTACATCAATCTGTCCATCATCTGCTCCAGGACAAACTTCGTCTGTTGGTGTTGCTGATGTGATTGCGATATCACAACAAACTCCATTAGGATCTGCTATTGTAATCATTGCCATACATGTATTTGTATTACCTACATCATCAGTAGCTGTCAAAGTTACTTGGTAGCTATTTCCGATGTCTGCACAATCGTAATCTGTCTGACCCATTGTGATTGAGAAGGTAGGTGTAGAACAATTATCTGTAGTTCCGGCTCCAATCATATCGATCTGAGCTTGTGTCAATGTATACGTATTTTCGTCTACTAAATCCACAGTGATATCGTTGCACGTCATCGTTGGTGCTTCCGTATCTTGTATTGTTATTTTCTGAGAGTGCGTTGCTTGGTTGCCTGAAGCATCTACTACTGCCCAACTTCTTTCTATAATAGATATATCACCTGTAGCTTCTCCATCTGCAGTTGTTTCTGAGAATGGCACTAAACCAGTTATTCCTGATGATAAGGTAATTGTTGCATCTAAATAAGCTGCAAACCCTTCGTCAAATGCCATTATAACAATAGTGTTACTTCCTGTCAATAGTAAATTATCAGGGACAACAACAACTGTTCTATCTCTATCGTAATCACAACCTCCTAAGAATATACAATCTACGACTGGTGTTCCATTAACCCAAGCTCTAAAACCATTATCATAGGTTGCCTTGATATGCATTCCTGAAGCACCTGACGCTAGAGTAACTTCTCTACGTAATACCATCTTAGTATCTAAATCAAATTGTGTTGCTGCAGGAAAACCTCCACATGCTTGGAAAGGAATATCATCAGAGAATCCACCACCACCAATTGACCATGATGAATCATCGAATCCAGCTGTTTCCATTCCTGTAGGTAATTCACAATCATTATTCGTATCTGTTAGATTCATGTATTTCCAATTCATATCAGAATAATCTACTAGTATATTAGAATTTGATCCAAATACATCAGTACAATTATCACTTGCTGTTACTGTATTCGTAGGCAACGCATCTGTACAACTGATTGTAATATCTGAAGGTAAATTTGCTAGTACTGGTGCTTCATTATCTTCAACCGTTACTGTTTGTGTACAAGTTACCGATTGTCCATTGCCATCATCTGCTATCCATGTCACTGTTGTCATTCCTACTGGAAATACTGCCGGTGCATCATTGGTAGCTACGATAGACATATTACAATTGTCTGTTACTGTTGGTGTTCCTAATGCAACATTGGTTGCTTCACATACACCAGCGTCGTTGTTTACTGTTACGTTTATAGGACAAGTGATTACTGGTGCTTCATCATCTTCTACATTAACTGCAGCTGTACAAGAACTACTCAAGCCAGCCTCATCATATGCTGTTAATGTTACCATTACTGTTCCTAGATCAGAACAAGTGAAACATGTTTCATCTGCTACTAGAATGACTGGACCACAATTATCATTACTTCCATCATTAATGCTTAAGTCACCTGTTACTTCTCTGAAAATAATATTATCCAGAACGGTTCCTCCTGCACTTGATGTACCTATTTCTTCAAATTGAATGGACACTGTTTCATTTTCGTCTGGACTAAATAAAACAGCTCTTTTGTATTCAGTAAGTAAGGCATCTGTCGGAGCAAGAAATACGTGCTTAAAACTACCTACACTAAGTTCAACCTTATTATCGAAGGAATTATTAAAACTGTTGTTAGCCTGTTCAAAAGATAGGAGATATTTTTTCCCAGTTTCAAGGTTGTAAGTATTTTTAGATAAGATCGTACCGTTTTGAGTTCCGTCAAGATCAATTACAATTCCTTCAATTGGAGGAGCAGGGTGTGAAAGTATATCTATATCTCCTGCGGTTATATTCCAGTTTGTTATAGATGTGGGGTAGACTCCAGGAGTTTCCACTTCAAAATCATCATCTAATAGCATTGTTACAGTTGTGATGTTTGAAAAAAGATCTGCCATTCCATTTCCATCTAAAGCTACAGTTGTTGACTGACATATCACTGTAGGGGCTTGATTATCTACTCCAGCTCCCACTACCACATTCATCATTTCCGCCGCACAACTATTATCTCCACTATCTCTCACCTTGACAGTATATGTACCATCTGCAAGGCCTGTGAAGTTACCTATTGTATTCATTGTTGTGAAGTTATCTATTGAGTATTCTATGCTTGTACATGATGTACATGTTGCAATTACATCGATTTCTCCATCATCTGCATCTGGACAAACTTCGTCTGTTGGTGTTGCTGATGTGATGGCGATGTCACATGCAAGTATTGCGGAACCATTGATATCAAAATTATAAGTAATCTCATCACAATCATTTGATGTGATGGTGATCGTAGCGTCGTCACTACCTACATCGGCAGGTGCATAACGGACTACGAATGTAAGGTCTGCACCTCCACTCACTATATCTGAGGCACCTGGTTGTGTCAATATGCTATAATCAGCACTACCCGCAATACTTACTAGTGGTGCTCCCGTCATATATAGGGTGCCAAGGCCTGTATTTTGTATGGTAAATGTTTGATCTACCGCTGTCTCTGTATCTGTGCTGCCGAAGTCGGTATTATCTGCTGTGTTTGGTGTATCATCTCCATCTACGATATCCGTAGTGCCTCCTTTGATGTTGATTTCTGAGGATACTACAGTGATCACTGCATTACAAGTGGCTTGATTGCCAGCAGCATCAGTTATGGTAATAGGAGTGCCGCTGATTTCGAATTTCATCACAGTAGTCTTTTGGCTATTTGTGAGATCTCTATAAGCCACATAAGGTTCTCCATTGTCAAATGCTAAGCTTTGATCGGAAGCAGTTCCTGCTGAAAAACCAGCTGTTCCTACATTTATCCATGAAGTACCGTCGAATTTCATCACAGTAGTCTTTTGGCCATTTGCGTCATCTCTATAAGCCACATAAGGTTCTCCATTATGAAAGGCTAAGCTCTGTCTGGAAGCTTCTCCTGCTGAAAAACCAGGAGCACCTACATTGATCCACGAAGTGCCGTTGAATTTCATTACTGTAGTTTTGTAATCATTTGGTTCATCTTGGTAAGCCACATAAGGTTCTCCATTATGAAAGGCTAAGCTCTGATAATAAGCTTCTCCTGCTGAGAAACCAGGTGCGCCTACATTGATCCATGAGGTTCCGTCGAATTTCATCACAGTAGCTTGGGGGGCAAGAAAGTCATCAACTGAATAAGCGACATACGGTTCACCATTATGAAAGACTAAGCTCTGATAGTCAGCACCTCCTGCTGAAAAACCAGGTGTGCCTACATTTTCCCATGTACTGCCGTCGTATTTCATCACAGTAGTCTTTTGGCCATTTGCGAAATCTTTGTAAGCCACAAAAGGTTCACCATTATGAAAGGCTAAGCTCTGATTGGAAGTAGATCCTGCTGAGAAACCAGGTGTGCCTACATTTTGCCATGAGGTCCCGTCAAATTTCATCACAGTAGTCTTTTGGCTATTTCCATTATCTCGATAAGCTACAAAAGGTTCACCATTATGAAAGGCTAAGCTCTGATCGTAAGCAAATGCTGATGAGAAACCAGCTGTACCTACATTGACCCATGAGATGCCATCGTATTTCATCACAGTAATCCCGAAGCTATTTGCGTAATCTGTATAAGACACATATGGTTCTCCATTATGAAAGGCTAAGCTCTGATTGTCAGCCCCTCCTGCTGAGAAACTAGGTGTGCCTACATTTTGCCATACTCCATCAGGTGTACCCAAGTCACTACAGTCAAATGAAGGTTGATCTGCTGAAACGACTAAGTTAGCAACAGGAGTGCAGTCATCAGAACTGCCTGCTGTAATAGTCTCTAGGTCAGTGGAGGTTAATGTATACAGACCATTTGCATCCAAAGAAACAGTGATATCGTTACATACTGCAGTAGGAGGTGTCGTGTCTACTCCTGCTCCTACCATAACAGTCATCATCTGCGCTGCACAAGAGTTATCTCCACTATCTCTCATCTTGACAGTATATGTACCGTCTGCAAGACCTGTGAAGTCACCTGTTGTATTCATTGTTGTGAAATCATCTATTGAGTATTCGATGCTAGTACATGTAGTACATGTTGCTAGTACATCGATTTCTCCATCATCAGCTCCAGGACAAACTTCGTCTGTTGGTGTTGCTGAGGTGATGTCGATATCACAACATAATGCTACAGTTATTGTAGTAACACATATTTTCGTATTGCCATTTACGTCTGTCACTTCTATTGTTACATCAGTCGTACCTGCATCTGCACATGAAAATGAAGTCTTACTTAATGAAGTACTTGCTATTTCACAATTGTCTGATGAAGATGCTACAACATCAGCTTCTGTCAATGTGCCGTTGCCCATAGCGTCTAATACTAAAGTATACGGTTGACAAGTTAACACAGGGCTTATGGTATCTATTACCGTAATCGCTACATCACAAGTTGCTGTATTGTTAGAAGCATCCGTAACGCTTAATGTGGTATTAAGTCCTTCATTTATTAAAGTTGGAGCTCCAGTGACCCAATCGGTGGCAACATCCATATTCGTCAGTACTCCATTGTTCTGATTCACGAGGTCCGTTACCATGTTAGTACCTACTTCCTCTATTTGATAATAGAGAGCTAGGTCTGCTTCATTTCCAGAAAGGCATGATACTAAGTTATTCTGAATTTCTTGTTCAGTCAACGCCTTATTCCAAATTCTCACTTCATCAATGATGAGGTCAGTATAAAACCCATTGGCTTTTCTTCTTTCAGCACCAAGTAATATGTTTCTATTTACATTAAGACTCCCTATCGGATTTTGATCATAATAATTACAATTACCACATGGAGCTAAAGTACTTTGAATCTCACCGTCAATGTATAATATCATATCTGTTGCATCAAAAGTCATAGCTAGGTGATGCCATCCTCCTTCGATAGTTTGTACAGTAGTCCGAATGATTCTTTGGTTATTCCCACTATTATTATCTCCAAATAGTTCACCTACAAGCTGTCCTGCACTATTAACAGCGAACTGAACAGCGGCTGTATTATCATTTCCTGGGGTGAAAGTCGTTACGATACCTTGAAAATTTGACCCTGTAGTAGACTGTACAAAAACCCATGCTTCATACGTTAGATTAACGCCATGTTGAACAGGACTAGAAGATTCTACATAATCGTCAATTCCGTCAAAATCCAGTGCATTGTCTCCACACCCATTCTGCACATTCACATCATCACAATCAAAAGTTGATTTACTTAAGCTATATGTCAATGTACCACCGCAGTTATCTGTACTTCCATTATCTAGATCAACAGCATTGAGTGTAGCCATACCATTAACATCAAGATAGGCCGTATCTTTAGTTATGCATATTA
The DNA here is from genome assembly GCA_032274145.1 of Herpochondria borealis. Classification (NCBI taxonomy): domain Eukaryota; phylum Rhodophyta; class Florideophyceae; order Ceramiales; family Ceramiaceae; genus Herpochondria; species Herpochondria borealis. The sequence continues at coordinate 208,586 of JAVCKV010077463.1, read as the reverse complement.
TCGTTGGTAGTTCCGTATCTGTACCCGCAGCTACAGTGACATTCATCATTTCCGCCGCACAACTATTATCTCCACTATCTCTCACCTTGACAGTATATGTACCGTCTGCAAGACCTGTGAAGTCTCCTATTGTGTTCGTTGTTGTGAAATCATCTATTGAGTATTCTATGCTGGTACATGTAGTACATGTAGCAATTACATCGATCTCTCCATCATTTGCATCTGGACATACTTCGTCTGTTGGTGTTACGCTTGTGATTGCTAAGTCACACAGAACTGTTACAGTAAATGAACATTCTGCCGTATTGCTGCCATCATCCGTAGCTGTAAAGGTCACTGTATTCTCCCCAACTGGGAAAGTCGCACCACTGGCTAGGCCAGCTGTCTGGGCTACACTTACCGAACAGTTATCAGTTGCCGTAGCGTCCGCGAAGGTCACTACTGCGCCTGCAGCGGAGGTAGCGGTTACTTCGATGTTTCCAGGACAGGTGGCTATCGGATCAATTGCATCTTCATTCGAGACACCATCGGTGTAGCCACCCTCCCCAACAACCAAACCTTGAGCATCTACAGTAACAGAGCTGGTGCCGAGAATACCGTCGTTGTCAGGATCGTTATAACCGGCTTCTGCCACATCATTACATCCGTTATCATCCGAGTCGAGCTCTTGGCTATCCGCTATATTATCACCATCTGAATCACAAGTTGCCAAGTTGAAAGCGAAGTTATCTAAAAACATACCCACAGAATTATCGGGACTAACTGTACTTGTAAAAAGTATCGCAACGGTTGTTCCCGTTGAAACGCCTGAATAATTATAGGTGTTCCATCCTACCGTAAAGATAGGAAGTCCAACCACCTCTCCATTATTAGTAACTCCATTCGTATTTGCTAAGGTAGTGACCACTGCTCCATCTACTGAAACATCAGCTCTGGCATTAGTATTTACACTAGAATAGTCAATGCTAAAATTGTATGCCGTTCCTGCAGCTGGCACCGTAAATACCTGCTCAATAGTACCATGAGATGATCCATAGAGATCAATAGATTGACCACCATCTGAAGCACTATTATAATCTCTATGAATATCTATAGTTCCGCTTACTACATTCCAACCGTTAACTGCAGTAAAACCAGTCACCCAGTCCCATTCTCCATCTGCTGAAGGACCGGAGTTAGCTAGTGGTCCCGAATATCCCTGAATATTAGGATCTTCAAAAGAACCATTAACACTAAGACTAGTGCATTCATCCTCATCCAGAATTCCATCATTATCATCATCTAAATCTGCACAATCAGGTACTAAATCCGAATCAGTATCTGGACTACCAGTTGCTCCTACTACCACATTCATTACTTCTGCATTACAGGTAAGATCTCCACTATCTCTTACCTTGACAGTATATGTACCATCTGCAAGGCCTGTGAAGTCTCCATCTGTATTCATTGTAGCGAAGTCATCTATTGAGTATTCGATACTTGTACATGCAGTACAATCTGCTACTACATCAATTTCTCCATCATCAACACAAGCTTCGTCTGTTGGTGTGGCTGAGGTTATTGCGATGTCGCATGCTGGCAAGCCTTCACCTTGTACAACAAAAGTATATTGCACTTCATCACAATCGTCATTTTCTACAGATAGAGTTGCATTTTTTACACCAGTATTTAGAGGTGAGAAATTGATATCTACTGTCATAGAACTATTTCCTGCAAGGACAAAACCGCCACCGAGGTATTCGAAGTCATCTATATTACTTATTATACTGTGTACAGTTAATGGATCACTTTCAGTATTGGCAATAGTGAAAGTGTTTGCTGTTGTCTGCCCAACGGCAGTGCTAGCGAATATAGTATTATCTGTTGCAGAAACACCTGTCTGGCCATCTGTTATCGGATTACCACTACCAGTGATATCAATTTCTGGATTTAACAATGGTAAACCAGTAAATTCTGTAGTGGCGAATGTAGTAGTATTAGAAAATTCCCCTACCGCATATGTATCACCCGTACTTGAGGCATTGTCAGTTGATGATCCCAGTGCATCCCCCCAGTAGTTATTACTAGCGTCATAAATGTCAACTCCCAAATTATCTAGAGCCAGATTGTTGTCATCAAAGTTATTGCCATTGATAGTTGCACCTAGACTAGAGCTATTTAAAAATTCTATTGCTGAAACAGAGTTACACTTAAATAAAGAATTGGTGATGTCTAAATTTGGTGAATTACTTATAGAAACTGCAGATTTATATCTTGCAAATGTCAATCCATCTAAAGTTACATCAGAACTATTAAATACTTGTACAGCTCTTTTGAATGCAACTTCTGCCGAAGCTCTATTTGTACAATCCATATCGGTCATGGATACATCATTACTTCCGATAATTCTTAAAATTATGGCTCCTGAAGAAAATAACCTATCCTCAAAATCAATCTTAAACTCGGGTGTCCCCACAGAAGAGACGGTAGCATTATGCATGCCTTGCAAAGTAACACCATTAAAACAACCATCAAAACTGTTGTTATCCCAACTTACTCTGTTGAAAGGGCTAGTAGTTGCAGCCAACACACTATTAAATTCTACAGTCCAATTTATACTTCCTGTACCTCCGCACTTAATGAACTCATTTCCTTGGACAGTAATATCTGAACCATTTGTGAAAACTACTGTGGACCAAGAATCCCTGAATATGTTATTGCTTAAGGTAACACCATCGCAATTATTCATACCAACGATTCCTTTCCTATATGCTATATCACAATTAGTAACGGATAGATTATCACAATTATCCAGATGGAAAAAACCAAAACCAAACTCCCCAGCATCGGTCACTATGCCGTCAATAGATAGATTATGACACGCAACCAAAATAAATGGATTTCCACCTAAACTCTGTATGTTATCACTGTCTAATAATTTGATATCATCCGAAACATTTTGCCCGATAGATAGATCAGGAATACCAACTATCCTGATTCCATTTCCCCCACCGTCGAAATAATTATCCGCTACAACGACAACATCTGATGCAGTTCCATTAGTGATATTTACAATATAGTTTCCAGTACCTAAAGTTCCGACAGCTATAAAGTCATTGTTTGTGATCGTATGCGTATCAGTGTTTTGTATGTCAACACCTTTTGTCAATGTGTTTAGTGTACAGTTATCTAGAGTAATAGCATTTGAATTTAGAATACTAATTCCACTTCCTGTTCCTGCTGTTCTCAGTATACTCAATCCTAGAAATGAAAAATCTGCTCCTGCTAGATCTGCATTAAGAGCAAAATTAGCTAGCGTATGCTCGATCACAATAGTGGGTGATCCTGCTATGTAACCTGTTGCAGTCGTACCATCAATGATAATACCTTCTGTGATAGTGGGCAATGCTGACAATGGTACAATAGTACCTGAAGTACTAAATTCGATAACATCAGCACCTGCGGCAGCATTAGCATCAATAATTGCTTGTCTTAGTGAACCAGCACCGGAATCATTTAGATTGGTGACTGTGAAAGTGGCAGCAAAAGAATAATGCGAACATAATAAAATAAAAATCAACTGTAAGAATGACAGTTTTTTGAAAAGATGTTTCATAAAATTTAAGGTGTAAGAGAGTTATTAATAAAAATAGAATGACTTAAAAATGTCTTCACCACAATGGTAGCAATTGAAAAATGTAAAGTACTTGTCAGTTATATTCTATGTTCTGAATGGTATGGTTTATGTTCTGAATGGTAATCATTTTATATAAATTGCCATATTTTTGCATCATATAACTCTATTCTAACTAAATAATGTTACCATTAAATCAATATTGACTTTTGTTATATTGGTCTTAATTATATGTATTAATGCTTTATATTCAATAGTTGTCTATGCAGTAATGTTATTTATTACTTATGATGTAGAGATAATAATCACTATTGGGTAGAGTCTCGAAATCTACTTCTAAAGCTGATTCATTATTAAGATTGTTTGAGGATAGTCTATAGTGTGCCTGATATATTTATTAAGGAATGAGTAATTGATGAATACTACTTTTTGAGCTTATATTATAGTTCTCCTTTTAGAGAATTATAATAGAGAGAAAGATGGCTACTATACCTATCTATGCTTCTATAGCTATATTCAACAAGAGTGAGAACTTGAGTTGCAATTTATTATAACGGGTTTTAAATTTATATTTGTGATATGAAATGCCCTTATTCTACCACTGGAATTGCAAAGTACTTAGTTTTAGTTGTATTGTTTTTCTTTTTGCAACTAAGTAGTTCCTCTTTAGTATCACAAAGCTATACGTGTGAAAATACTGGCCTATCTAATGATGTAGAAACGCTTAGAGTTCTTGTTTCAAGAAGCCTTTCTCAGAAATCTATTCAATTTGCGGATTCATTGCTTGTTTTATTTTCTGAACGTGGATTATTAGAATGTAGAGAAGCTTTATGGACATATAATCATAAAGCTGATGCTTACGAACTTGAAAAAAGACTAACTATTTCAATTGGTTATTATAATGAGGTATTACCAGTCGCCTTAAAAAAGGAATATTGGGAATTATTAGCCGAAACATATATTTCGTTAGCCCGATCACATGAAATAGCAGGAAGAGGACTGGATTGTAAACGAAATCTAGACGAAGCACACAACATTCTAAAGACGTATGATTTTGGAAGAACAATGGCTAGACTTTCAATGAGGTCTTCTTCATATTATAGGATATACGAAAATAGGGTAGATACAGCTTTGGTTCTAGCGGAGCGAGCAGTGTTATTAGGTAAGAAACATAGGCAAATGCGAGCTGTTTGTGATGGTTATTTGTTATTAGGGATGATGACTAATGATATCAATATTAGATTACAACATTTTATCAGTGGAAGAGATGTTAACTTTGAGTTAGATGCTTATCATGCTGCAATGATGTTTAATAATACGGTGGCCGGTATTTATTTGGAAAAAGGAGATATAGATCTTGCCGAAAAGACTGTTAGAAAGTCATTTGAGTACAGTAGATTATTAAAGGAATCAGCGGGTAGATATGGGCATTATAATAATTCTTTTATGTCAGAAACGCATAAAATGTTAGGTGTGATATATCAGCGTAAAGGAATCTTAGACTCAATGAGCTATCATAGGGATGAGGCTGAAAAATTTGCCTTAAATGTAAAGCTTGATAAAAATCAAAATAGAATCAGTGAGCTAGAAATTAAAAATGCAGTTGAGATAGAAAAAATAAAATCTGACTTTTTAAATAAAAAGCTTGCGAATTCTAGAATACTATCATCTATAGTAGGCCTCGGTTTGTTGTTGTTTGGTTTCTTCTCTTTCTACCTATTTAGAAGTAGAGGGAAGATTCGAGAGCAAAATGAAGAGATAGTAATAAAAAATTTAAAGTTAAACGAGCTTTCTATAAAACAGGATATGCTACTTTCCGAAGTCCATCATAGAGTTAAAAATAACTTGCAGAATATCGTTAGTTTATTAATGATGCAAGAGAATAGAGTAGAAGACGAAGAGGTGAAGATGCAGTTTAAAACTATATCAAGCAAGATATATAGTATAGCTCTGATTCATGAACAGCTATATAGGGATGGAGAATTTGAAATTATTTGTATGGATCAGTATTTTACAGACCTTACAAATCATTATCGATCTTTGGCAGATAAAAGTATGAATGTAGACTTTATGTTTGATGTTAATGATGTGTGTTTGAATATTGAGACAGTTATTCCTTTGGGGCTTATCTGTTCGGAGTTGATAACTAATTCTTTCAAATATGCATCAATAAATACGAGTCTCAAGATTTATTTGGAAATGACAAAGGTTATTGACAGTGATCGATACAAGTTAGTCTACTCAGATAATGGAGTAGGCTATCCTGAGAGTGTAGTCCAAGGAGGGCATACAGGAATGGGAATGACAATAATAAAAGGAATGGCAAGGCAAATCATGGCAGATTTGGTTATTAAAAATCAAGATGGTGCAATTACAGAATTAACTTTTAAACAAAAAGAAGTTTCTAAAATATGATTTTGATTCTTGAGAATATTTGAATCTGTAAATAATTGTAGTATGATAATCCAAATAAAGTATAGTTATGAATAACATTAATATCTTAACCTAGTGTCCTTTTGCGAATCGATAAATTATTTGAATCTTTCATAAAAATAATTTATTAATTTTACAGCTGATTTTAAGTAGCTCACATCAATGCTTTATATAAAAAAAATACTCTATACTAGCCGGTTTAATGTTTTCGTATTTACTTTAATAAGTTTCTTCATTGGTATATCAACATTGGTTTCACAATCATATTCTTGTGAAAATACAGGCCTAAAATATGATTTAGAAAGACTTGAAACCTTAATAGGTAAGAACATTGATCAAAGATCAATCGTACTAGCTGATTCATTAATTGAGAAATATGAGAAGCGGAGGCTAACTATGTGTAAAGAATTTCTTTGGGCTTTAAATTATAAGGCGAATGGTCATGAAATGAAGCAAGAGCTTAGTCAATCATTGTTTACATATAGTTCAATATTACCAATTGCTTTAAAAAATGAATATTGGGAATTACTTGCTCAGACTTATATATCCATAGCAAGAACACACGAAGTAGCTCAACGAACAATTGATTCAAAAAGGAACCTGGAAGAAGCGCAACTTGTGATAGATGATCATAATTTAGATAGTCTAAGGGCAAGACTTTGTTCGAGAGCCACTTCTTACTATAGGATATTTACCAATAATAAAGATACAGCAATGATATTAGCCAAAAAGGCAGTATCTCTTGGTATAAAATATAATAATAAAAGAGCTAGGTCTGACGGATATTTACAATTAGGAATGTTATCTTCTGGTGCACACGAAAGGTTAAAACATTTTAAGGATGGACTTGATCTTAATATTGATGATAATACTTACCATTTAGCAATAATGTTTAATGGCAGTATCGCTGGAATATATGTTGAACTTGATCAATTAGATCTTGCGGAGAAAGCGGCAAGAAAGAATTTAGAATATGTTAAATTATTAACGGAAGAGAATGAAGCGGAAGGCTTTTATAATATCTATGGCCCTTTAATTGCTCATGGTGTTTTATCCCAAGTATATGAAAAGAGAGGTATTCAAGACTCTGTAGACTACCATAATAGTAAGAAAGATGGATTGTATGAAAAAATGAGTGTAGAACAGGATCAAAATGAAATAAGTCAACAAGAGATAAAGGATGCTGTAGGGGTAGAAAGAATAAAAGCCGAAACTATATTTGATCAACTTCAGAGAACAAAATATTTTGCAGGAGTTATACTTTTATTGTTAGCGGTATTTGGAGTACTTCTTTATAGTAACTATAGAAATAGAATGATAATTGAGAAGAAGAATATTCTTATTTCAGATCAAATAACAGAGCTATCAAAATTAAATGAAAAACAAGGAATACTTTTATCTGAAGTTCATCATAGAGTCAAAAATAACTTGCAGAATATAATAAGCCTTATTATGATGCAAGAAACTAAAGTTGAAGACGAAGAGTTGAAGCGACATTTTACTGATATCTCAAGTAAGATATATAGCATAGCTTTAATTCATGAGCAATTATATAGAGATGGAGAATTTGAGATAATTTGTATGAATCAGTATTTTACAGATCTTACAAACCATTATTATATTTTGGCTGATAAAAGCTTGAATGTCAACTTTGTGTTTGATGTAAACGATATATGTTTGAATATTGAGACAGTTATTCCTTTAGGGCTTATATGTTCGGAGTTGATCACAAACTCTATCAAATATGCGTCTGCAAGTACGAATCTCAATATTTACTTACAAATGGCAAGGGAGGATTACAGTGATCAATACAAGTTAGTCTATTCTGATAATGGAGTGGGGTATCCTGAAAATGTAACCAGAGGGCAGCATTCAGGAATGGGAATGACAATAATAAAAGGAATGGCAAGGCAAATCAAGGCAGATTTGGTTATTAAAAATCAAGATGGTGCAATGACTGAATTAACTTTTAAACAAAAAGAAGTTTCTAAAATATGACTCCGATAAAAGTTTTAGTTGTAGAGGATGAGATATTAATCGCTGAGACGATTCGCATGTACCTTATTGAAAGAGGTCATAAGGTCACTGACATTGCAATCTCGTACGATGAAGCTGTTACATCTATTGAGAACAATCCTCCGGATGTAGTTCTACTTGATGTTCGATTGTATGGAAAGGAATCAGGTATTGATTTTGCAAATTATTTAATATCGAATAAATATAATGTACCGTTCGTGTTTCTAACCTCTCAATTTGATAAGCGGATTGTAGAAAGTGCTATGACCACAAACCCAAATGGATATTTAACAAAACCTATTCAAAAGGAATCTTTGTGGACTACTACAGAATTGGCATTTAATCAATTTGATGACGAGGAACAATCTGATCAAAACTTGCATATCAATGATGGTACTAAGACTCATGTGATTGATCCAAATGATATTCTCTACATTATTTCAGATCATGTATATATTAATATCCATCTTAAGGAATTAAAAACGATCACTGTTAGGAATTCATTGGCTAGTTTTATAGAGGAGCTTGATAATAAGTCATTTATTCAATGCCACAGAAGCTATGGTATAAATGTTAAAAATGTTGACTCTTTTGATTTGAATCACGTTAAAATCAAAAATGTAGAAATACCATTAAGTAGATCTCGGAAATATGAAGTCATTGAGTTACTAAAATTTGCTAAAGCTAATTAACCTATAGCATTCTATCACTAGTATTTTCTTGCTTGTGGTAACAAATTATGGTATTCAGAACATAAATCGTACTGTTCAGAACATAATTGTGACTTTTTTTTGATTAACAATGAACAGACTGTATATTTAACGAAGAGAAGTAATTTGAAAATTAATGAAAAAACTGTTTGTGAATCAAATTTTTACAACAGATTCCGATGAAGTTCTAACTTATTTTGAATTTAGAGCCCATATAATTGATTAAGGCTCCAATTTATACTCTGTTATTAGTTTTCTAAAGTTGTGAAATAAGATGGTTATAAAGGTTTAAGATCAAGGTATAACTCTTTTAACTCCATTCGAAATTCACATTCATTATTAGGATGTGAAAACAATAAAGTATTGTTATGGCTAGAGTAGTCTACATATTATTTTTCCTATTATTACATGTAATACTTGTAGCTAACACTGTATGTGATGATGATAAGGATGTAATCTTATATGACTCCATCCAATACTTAAATTTTGCTTTTCTTCCAGAAGCTGCTTTAGAATTATCGTCTGATTATCTTAATGATCCTAATTTTGGTAAACTAAAGGATTGTAAATTGCACTATAGTATAAAATATGAAATTGGGCTTGCATATCAACTTTCAGCTGATTATAGCAACGGTTTAGATTATCTTCACAAATTAGTTAATGATTGTCACAAGAATGGGTTTTATGAAATAGAAGCGGAAAGCTATTTAACGATTGCTCTTATTCATGAATTTCTTGGAAGAATGAAAGATTGTAAACGTAATATGGATAAAGCGTTATCTACAATCAATGAATATGATGTAACAGAATCGTTCCCTAGATACTGTGTAAGGTTTTCTTCGTATAATAGAATTATAAGAAATAATATACTTGCCAAAGAATATGCTGAAAAAGCAATCAAATCTGCTAAAGAAATTGGGGATGTTGATAATGAACTTGATGGCTATCTGTTACTTGGTGGATTAGTAAAGGATCCGAATGAAGCGGTCAAAAATTTTGAAAGATCTTCTGATTTATTTCTTTTACGAGACGGTTATATTGGTGCGAGTTCCCAAACGTTAAATGCAGCTAGAATCTTATTGGATAATGAAAAGTATAGTAAAGCTAACGAGTATATGGATAAAGCCTATACCTACTTGTCATCAGTAGCGGATTATAATAAGGACTACTATAATGATCTTTCATATTATTATCAGCTTAAAAAAGAAGTATACATTAAGAATGACAGGCTTGATTCAGCAATGCACTATTCAGAACTTTACGGTAGTGTTCTTCCCAAAACTATCACAAATACGGACCATAATTTAATTAATGAAGCTGAGACAAAATTTCAAGTGTCTCTAGAGAAACAGAAATCTGAAGCTGCGGATTATAGATCTCAAGTTTTTAAGTACATAATATATGGAGGGTCATTATTATTTCTAATGATGTCTGTAATGGGGTATTTTCTATTTAGAAATCGTAATAAAATTAGTAAACAGAATAAACTCATTTCTTCTCAACTGATGCTACTTTTGGAAGAGAAAGGTAAGAGTGATCAGCTCTTGTCAGAAGTTCATCATAGGGTTAAAAACAACCTTCAGAATATGATTAGTTTACTTCTCTTTAAAGGCAACACGTTGGTTGAGCCAGGAGAAAAAGCACTCTTGGAAGATATGAAAGGTAAAATTATGAGTCTTTCTATTATTCATGAGAATTTGTATAAGTCTGGCGAACTAAATAAACTTGAGGTGAAGACCTACTTTGAAAATTTTGTTAACTATGCGAATCAATCTTTTGAGGGGAATAACTTTTCTTGTAATCTTGATATTGATATAGAGTATCTTAATTTTGATACTATGATTCCAATTGGACTTATGACTGCAGAGTTGCTTTCAAATGCGTCAAAATTTGGCAAAGACGAAGATGATTCACTCAAACTTGATATATCAATGAAATTGAATCATGAGAATATGATTCAATTTGATGTGAAAGATCATGGTATCGGTTATCCAGATTCAGTGTTGAATGAATCAAAAATTAGCACAGGTATTAGTATTATAAAGAGTATGACCCGTCAACTGAAAGGTGTATCTGTTTTTAAAAATTCAGGAGGAGCATTTTTCTCATTCGTATTTGCTGAAAAAACAGTATCAAAAGTTTAGTTTTTATAATATGCTATTAATTTAGCAACGGTTAGTTTTTCTTTTCTTATTCTAAATTGGTTTGTAAATAAAATAGAGGCAAGATTTTAATCCTGCCTCCATTTTAAAAGATTGTTTTTATGTTTAACAATCTATATTATCATGCGTGACATCCCAACAATGCCAGTTATCATCATTAAAATGAAGATTATGTCTAACTCTACCTTGGTCTGAATTACTATTTGCTTCTATCTCTAGAAGACTGTTTTTATTGAAGACATCATATGCTCTATCGTATTCATTTCCATTATTAGTTCTCCATTCTATGTAGTCGCCACTATTAGGATCATTTATTACTTCGCTACTAAATCTAATAGTTAAATTATTTGTATTAGGGTTCTTAGTAAATGAAATTCCCATATAAGGTTGTGGATTTGTTGGGTCTTTGTAGAATGTAAATTCTCCAGTTGTATTGTCTTTATCAATTGTTCCTTCATACCAAATAAATTCAAGATTATTGGCATTGTCGATTACGCTCATTGTCCAATAAACTTCTGAGTTGTCTTTTGAAACCCTACCAGAAAGCGCTACTTGGTAGTCTTTTGAACCGTGAGCGGGTGGTGTCTTATATCCATAAGCCCAAACCCATGTTTTGTCTCCAATAAATTCTGGGTCATGATTAAATGCTTTTCCAAAAGCCGCAATTGGAACTGATGTATGAGTAAATACTACCGTGTTCCAAACCAATATATTAAAACCAGCGTGAATCCAGTTAGACTTATTTGTTCTTGTTGTGGATGATTCTTTATCATCAATAAACCCAAATGATTCGGTTGGTATTGTAAATAATGATGTTGGAGGTATGATAGGCGCAACAAGTGTTTCTTGTTTTTTCTCTTTCATACAAGATTGTAAACTTAATAGTATTCCTAATGTGAAAATTAAACAAAATGACTTTTTCATAATTGTAATATTTTATGTTCACATGAAAGACAGCCAGCTTTTGAATTACCCTACTCAATGATGTTTGTATTTCTATATTGAATAAATGAAGGCATTAAAATATATGCATAATACTAAATCATAACCTAATGTAGAGAGGAATGCTACTCGTATTCATTTTGAACGAATAGAGGGGGATTTCAAGAATATAACAAGGGACTAATTTGATTTATGACTCTATCGTTGATATGCGTCGATAACGTTATTGATATTATTTCATCATTATTTGTAGTCCGATCTCGTGACTAGTTCCCAAATACACATTTTGTCTTTGAAAGTAATTGATAAATGAATAAGTTAATTTGAAATCAGTATCACTACCTATTATTTCAGACATAAAAACTCCAGTTTCCATGGATAGGGCTTTGTTACTAGAAAGTCCTACACCTAACCAAAACTGTTCGTTGATATGGAATTTTGACATCACATCTACCTGAAGTACAGAATTTTGTAGATATTTTACCCACACAGCCATCTCTACAGATCTTGATCCAAGATAGTTTTTGATCAACCCGATATTACCATAAAAATGAGGCCTTCTTTTTACGATGTAACCTTTGTCAGAATTATCATTATAGTTAAGTGCAAGCGCAAAGATTTGTGGAACAGATAGCCCACCATATAATAGATCACCAGCAAACCAACCACTTTCCAATTCGATCGCATAGGTCGTTCCAATTCCAAGGTCAGGGTATATGATTGTACTATTTTCTTGATCGATAAATTCGGCTTCATCAAAAGTTATCTCAGAAAAGTCTATTCTATATTGGTTTAGTCCCAAACTAATGCCCGCAGAAAATAGACCGTCTCTAAGATCTCCACTCCCAAATATTGAAGAAATTCTTCCTTTTATACTTGTTGTAGAAATAGGCCCTTGTGTATCATTTATTATTGAACCCCCAAAGGATAGATCCACGTTGGACTTTGTTTTTAGGAATTTGTTGGCTAGTATTGACTGTGTTTTTGGAGCTCCTTTAAGACCTATCCATTGACTTCTATAAGTTGCAGACCCCTTTATTGTGTATTCATCAGTCAAATATGAATGATCAATTGCTGCAGGATTGAACAACGAGAAGTTATCGCCAAATTGACTAAATATAGGCAACTGTTGAGCGGTAATCGAATAAGCAAAACTACCAATGAAAATTAGACTTAATATATACTTCATAATTCCTATAATTTATCTCAATATCACAATGTATCCATTACTAATTACACCATTTGAGCTGTCGAATACAGCTGAATAATAATAGGTGCCCTCTGGCAGTGACTTACCACTTTGATCAGTACCATTCCAAGAATTTTGATAAGGCTGCTGACTAAATACTTCGTTACCCCATCTATTCCATATTATTAATTCATTTGTCTGATATTCACTTTGACATTCAGAGTATCCTGCTATTCGGAATACATCATTTACACCATCACCATTGGGAGTAAATCCTGATGGGAAGTTTAAACTTTCTACATCAAAACAGTTGCTCTTTATATCTAAGTTTAATGCTAATTCGAAACAAGTAACTAAACAACCATCATTGCATATTTCAATAGATATATCAAATTCACCTTCAATGCCACTGTTATATATAATTGTTAGAATACCTGTAGTTGTATCAATTTCTGCATTAAATCCATTCGGTAGATTTTGATCATCTATTAACAAACCATCAAACATTGTCCAATTTGAATACAATTCTGAGGCGGCTACTGTGAATGTCTCATCAAAAGAACTTATCTGCTGACTTATTGATTTATCGTTCTCGGTTTCTTCTATTTCCGTTTCTATGCCTATACATGGAACACATTCAGTACTATCAATAGCTATCACTATACTGACATCATTTGTCGTGCATGGATTATTATCGTCACATGGCAATGATATGGTTGTTTGATCTCCACAATCACAATTTTCGACTGTTACAGTTGTTGTGAATACCTCCGCACATTCTCCGAGGTCCGGTGTGAATGTATAAGAGGTGATACCAGAAGTCGATGTAATAATATTACCGTCCCATGTACCGTTAATTCCATTCTCAGAAGTTATAGGTAAATCATCGGGTGAATCGTTTATACAATAAGGCCCTAATTGTGTAAAGATAGGAATGTCGAAGGAGTTGATTAATAAGGTAATATCTGAACTCCCTTCCAAACATGGTCCTGGTCCATCTGGGTCATCAGTAATTACTGTTAAGATGATTGTGGCATTCACGATGTCATTAACTCCTGGCGTATAGGTAGGTGTATTTGATGTTGTATTATCATAACTACCATCACCATTACTACTCCAAGAAGTCGTACTTGCCGAACCAGCTAAGTTTGCCGATAATAGAATCGTTTCATTTTCGCATATTGGTGATATCGCTTCTATTGTTACTAATGCTGGATTTGCGCAACCACATTCATTAATCTCTATTATCATTGTGGCAGTCGTAGCACATTCTCCAATATCTGGTGTGAAATTATAAGTAATCATACCAGAACTTGCAGTTGTAATTGGACTATCCCAAGTTCCACTAACTCCATTTATTGAGGTAAAAGGTAAGGCCTCTGGGGTGTCATCAATACAATAAGGCCCTAATTGCGCAAATTGAGGAGCCTCTTGAGAAATAATAATTAAGGTGACATCTGTGTTAGCTTCTAAGCAAGGACCTGAACCATCAGGATCATTTGTAGTTGCTGATATACTAACAGAACCATTTGTTATATCAATGATTCCTGGTGTATATGTCGGTGTGTTTGATGTAGTGTTATCATAACTACCATCACCAGAACTACTCCAAGTAACATTGCTTGCGGAGCCTGCTAGTGTGGCAAATAATCCAATCATTTCGTTTTCACATATCGGTAAAATAGGATCTATTGTTATCAATGCGGGATCTGGACAACCACAATCATTTACCTCTATTTCTATTGTAATGCCTAAAGCACATTCGCCGGAAATTGGTGTAAATGTATATGTACTAGATCCGGGGCTCGTAGTTATTATATCTCCATTCCATGTTCCACTAATTCCGTTAATAGATGTAAGTGGAAGAACATCAGGTATATCATCAACACAATATGGCCCTAGTTGACTGAATTGTGGTAGTTCTTGATTATTAATCGTAAGAAAAACATTGTCATTTGCTTCTAAGCATGGCCCCGCGCCATCAGGATCATCGGTTGTTGCTGTTAAATTTACAGTACCATTTGCTATATCATTCACACCTGGAGTGTAGGTAGGTGTAATAGATGTTGAATTATCGTAACTGCCATCACCATTTGTAGCCCATGATACTGTATTTGCAGCACCAGATAGATTTGCCATTAATACAATTGTTTCATTTTCACATATAGTCGAAATAGGATCTATCATAATCTCTGCAAGATCCAGACAAACACAATCATTCACCACGATTTGCATGCTAACAGAGTAAGCACATTCTCCAATATCTGGTGTGAAATTATAAGTAATCATACTAGACGTTACTGTAGTAATCTGAGCGTCCCATGTTCCAGTAATTCCATTTACTGATGTAAGAGGTAATGCATCTGGTGTATCATCTATACAGTAAGGTCCCAATTGACTGAACTGCGGCAAATCTGGAGAATTGATTATTAGAATAACATTAGAACTAGCTTCTAAACAAGGACCAGATTCATCGGGGTCATTTGTTGTTGCAGTTAGATTTACAGAACCACTTGCTATATCATTGATACCTGGAGTATATATTGGTGTGTTTGATGTGGTATTGTCATAACTACCATCACCATTAGTAGTCCATGTTACCATTGTTGCAGAACCACTTAAGTTTGCTGATAGCGCAGTCATTTCATTTTCGCATATTGGTGATATTGGATCTATTGTAAGTTGTGCTGGATTTGCACATCCACAATCATTTACTTCTATTTCCATTGTGGTTGTCATAGCACACTCATCATTGCTTGGTATAAAAGTATACGTAATCAATCCGGGGTTAGAAGTATTAATCGGGCCATCCCAAATTCCATTGATTCCATTCATAGAGGTGATTGGTAAATCATCTTGCTGATCATCAACGCAATAAGGACCTAATTGTGTAAACTGCGGAATCTCTTGTGCACTAATCATTAATGTTATATCAGCACTTGCTTCCAAACAAGGGCCTGATCCATCTGGATCATCAGTAGTAGCAGTTATAATAACAGAGCCACTTGATATATCATTAAGACCTGGTGTATAAGTAGGTGTGACCGCTACAGTATTGTCGAAGGCACCATCACCATTACTGCTCCAAGTCACTGCACTTGCCGAACCCGATAAGGTTGCCATTAATATTATCGTTTCGTTTTCGCATATTGGTGAGATAGGTTCTATAGTTATTTCTGCAAGATCCATACAGTCACAATCATTTACCATTATTCCCATACTCGTATTCATAGCACAAGCTCCAGAGTTTGGAGTAAAATTGTAAGTAATCAACCCAGAACTAGCCGTAATAATCGGACCATCCCAAGTTCCACTAATGCCATTTACAGAGGTGAGAGGTAAATCATCTGGTGTATCATCCACACAATACGGACCCAATTGGTTAAACTCAGGTAATTCCTGGGCATTTATTAATAAGGTAATATCGAAACTTGCTGCCACACATGGACCAGATCCGTCAGGATCATCAGTCGTCGCTGTTAAAGTTACTGAACCATTAGATATATCTACTATACCCGGTGTGTAAGCAGGAGTATTTGATGTGGTATTAGTATAGACACCATCACCATTGCTAGTCCAAGTAACCATACTTGCAGAACCTGAAATGATTGCATTTAAAGTAATTGATTCATTATCACATATTGGCGAAATAGGATCTATAGAAACCTGAGCGGGATCCATGCAACTACAATCAGTTACTTCTATTTGCATTACTGTTATACTTGCACATTCATTATTGTCAGGTGTGAAAGTATAAGTACTTGATCCAGGACTTGAGGTAATAATTGGTGCATTCCACGTTCCACTAATTCCATTCACTGATGTTAGAGGTAAGACTTCAGGAATATCATCAATACAATATGGACCAAGTTGAGTAAACAGAGGTAAATCTTCGACGGTGATCATAAGAACTACATTTGCACTTGATTCTAAACAAGGGCCTGAACCATCAGGATCATTAGTCGTTGCTGTTAAGATTACTGAACCATTTGCTATATCATTGGTGCCTGGCGTATATATTGGAGAGCTTGATGTAGTATTATTAAAACTACCATCACCATTACTACTCCATGTCACCATATTAGCCGAACCTGATATATTTGCAGATAGTCCGATAGTTTCAGTTTCACAGATAGATGAAATAGGATCTATTGTAATTAGTGCAGGATCCATACAGCCGCAGTCATTTACTTCTATTTGCATTATAGCAGAAGTAGCACATTCTACATCACTTGGTGTGAAAGTATAAATACTTGATCCAGGATTTGTAGTTGTAATTGGACCATCCCAAGTTCCATTAATTCCATTTTCAGAAATGAGAGAAAACATATCCGGTGTGTCATCAACACAGTATGGCCCCAATTGGGTAAATATTGGTTGTGTTTGTTGATCAATACTTACGGTTATTGATCCATCTGCAGCACATTGGCCTGCATCTACAATAAACACGTAAGTAGTTGTGTTATTTGGATCAAAAGCTGGTCCCCAGATCCCTGAAAAACCTTCTAAAGACTCAATAGGTAATGGATTTAATCCCTCTGAACACTGAGTAGGTATTTCATTAAAAGTTGCAATTTGTGGGGCGTCAATAACCACAGACATTGTAGCCGAATTAGCACATTGATTTGCAGTAGGTATGAAATTAAATTCGAAAGAGCCTGGACTACTCGAATTGATTGGACCATCCCAATTACCATTTATTCCATTCAAAGAAGTTAGAGGTAAATTATCAGGGGTGTTTCCTTGGCAATAAGGGCCTAATTGTGTAAAAAGTGGTGTGATTAAAGAATTAATTGTTAAAATCACTTGATCACTGATCGCTAAACATGGACCTGAACCATCTGGATCATTAGTCAGTGCAGTTAATGTTACTGTTCCATTGGTAATATCTGTTGTTCCTGGAGTATAAATTGCCGTTAATGAATTATTGTTGTCAAAAGATCCGTCGCCAGAACTACTCCATGTTAATGAACTAGCTGATCCTCCCAATGATGCATTTAATGAAACTGTTTCATCTTCGCATATTGTTCCAATCGGAACAATAGAAATTGTTGCTGGACTAGTGCAGCCACAGTCTTCTATAAGAATGTTCATTGTTGTTTTACTAGCGCAAATTGTAGGTTCAGGCGTAAATGTATAAGTTGTCGTTCCTGGAGTCAATGTAGAAATTGGCCCGTCCCAAGTGCCAATTATTCCATTTAATGAAATCTCTTGTAAAAGATCAGGGGTATCGCCTACACAATATGGTCCTAACGATGTAAAAGTAGGGGAGACGCCTACCTCAACAGTTATATCGATAGATAATTCTTCAGCACAAATGTCATCATCAGGGGTAAACGTAAATACTGAGATTCCTAATGGCAAGACAGATGGTACATATGAGGATGATGGTGACCATGATCCTTGAATACCATTACCAGATGTTGTTTGCAAAGTATAAACTTGATCATCCAATTCACAGTGTAAAGAAGGATCTGAAAAATCTGGAATAGTTGGTTGTTCTATAGTAATTATAATCATTGCGATATCTGAACATTGCCCAGGGTCTGGCATAAATGTATAGTTTGTAGTAACATTTGGTTGAAATGTTGGTGTCCATGTTCCTGTTATAGATTCTAATGAAACATTATTTAATGGACTTGTACCGCCGGCACATTGATCAAGAATAGTAGAAAAAGTAGGAACCGTCAATTGATCAATTGTAACAGTCAGCGTTGCAGTATTGGCACATAGTCCCGACATAGGCATGAATGTATATGTCTGGGTAGAACTTGGGTCAAAAACGGGTGTCCAGCTTCCAATAATTCCTTCCAATGAACTATTATTTAAAGGGTTGCTTTCATCAACGCATTGAATTGGAATAGGCGAAAAAGTAGGATTCGTAGGTTGGTCTATTGTTACTGTAAGAATAGCTGTGTTGGCGCATTCGTCAGGATTAGGATTAAATGTATAGTTCCCGGTTAGATTGGGGTCAAAGATAGGGCTCCAGGTTCCATTTATTCCTTCTGTTGAAATTGTTATTAATGGATTATCTCCTCCTGCACACTGACTAGGGATAGCATTAAACGTAGGAGTAATGGCAATGTCTATTGTTACAGTCAGAGTTCCCTCTGTAGCACATTGTCCTGCTGTTGGAATAAATGTATAAGTTGCTGTGTTATTTGGATCAAAAACGGGAGTCCAAGAGCCTGTAAATCCTTCTAATGAAGATGCAGGTAAAGGATCAGAACTACCTTCACATTGACTAGGTATAGCATCGAATGTTGATAACGATGCTTCATCTATTGTTACAATTACAGTTCCATTTGTAGCACATTGTCCTGTTGTAGGTGTGAAAGTATAAGTTGTTGTGTTATTTGGATCAAAAACAGGAGACCAAGTACCAGTGTGCCCTTCTAAAGAAGTAGCTGGTAATGGGTTAGTCTCACCTTCACATTGATTAGGGATTGGATCGAATGTAGATGCGGATAGGTTATCAATAGTTACTGTAGCATTTCCGCCAGTAACACATTGTCCTGTTGTAGGTGTAAAAGTATAAGTTGTTGTGTTATTTGGATCAAAAACAGGAGACCAAGTACCAGTATGCCCTTCTAAAGATGTAGCTGGCAATGGGTCTGACTCACCTTCACATTGATTAGGGATTGGATCGAATGTAGATGTGGAAAGATTATCTATAGTTACTGTAGCATTTCCGCCAGTAACACATTGCCCAGTTGTTGGTGTAAATGTATAAGTTGTTGTGTTATTTGGATCAAAAACAGGAGACCAAGTACCAGTGTGCCCTTCTAAAGATGCAGTTGGTAATGGGTCTGACTCGCCTTCGCATTGATTAGGAATGGGATCGAAGGTAGTAGGGACAAGTTCATCAATTGTTACCGTAGCAGTTCCGCCGGTTATACATTGTCCTGTTGTAGGTGTAAATGTATAAATGGTTGTATTATTAGGATCAAATGTAGGGGACCAAGTACCTGTATGTCCTTCTATGGAAGTAGCTGGTAATGGGTCAGGTTCACCTTCACATTGATTGGGGATAAGATTGAAGGTAGATGAAACTAGATTATCAATTGTTACTATAGCACTTCCTCCAATTGCACATTGTCCTGTAGTCGGACTAAATGTGTAAGTGGTGGTATTATTGGGATCAAAAGTGGGAGACCAAGTCCCCGTATGTCCTTCTATTGATGTGACAGGAAGAGGATCGGATTCTCCTTCACATTGATTAGGTATAGTGCTGAAAGTTGAAGATGCTGGTGCATCTATCGTTATATTTATTGTTGCTCCGGTTACACATTGTCCTGCAGTTGGAGTAAAGGTATATGTTGTCGTATTTATTGGGTCAAAAACAGGAGACCAAGTACCAGTATGCCCTTCTAAAGAAGCTGCTGGTAAAGGGTCTGACTCGCCTTCACATTGGCTTGGTACTGCATCAAAAGTTGATAGAGCAGGAGTGTCTATAGTAACCGTTATTGATCCCCCAGTCACACACTGTCCTGCTGTTGGGGTAAACGTATAAGTTGTTGTGTTATTTGGGTCAAAAGTAGGGGTCCATGTGCCTGTGTGTCCTTCTAAAGAAGTAGTGGGTAATGGATCTGATTCACCTTCACACTGGTTCGGAATGATATTAAAGTTAGATATCTCTGGAATATCAATTGTGACTGTTACCATTCCATCTGTAGCACATTGGCCTGCAGTTGGTGTAAACGTATAAGTTGTAGTTGTATTAGGATCAAAAGACGGTGCCCATGATCCAGTGTAACCTTCCAAAGACGAAGCAGGAAGTGGATCGATTTCATCTTCACACTGATTAGGTATCACACCAAAAGTAGAGATTACAGGTTGATCTATTGTTACCGTTGCCGTTGCATTACTTAAGCAAAATCCCGCGGAGGGTGTGAAAGTATAAGTACTTGTGATGCTTGGATCAAAGACAGGTGACCAACTTCCAGTATAGCCTTCAGTAGAGGTAACTGGTAAAGGATCGGCACCTCCTTCGCATTGACTTGGGATGACAGCAAAAGTAGGTGAAACATCAGCACAAACATCTCCACATCCTAGATATTCTCCACTAAGTGAAGAATCATCTGACTCACAATGAATGGCAATATTGTCAATAATGATTTCTTCTATCTGTTCGTTTAAACCATCAATATTGATAAGTAGGTCTAAAGAGGAGCCTCCATTACCAGGGATTTGAACACAAAATTCTGTCATAAACTGATTCAGTTCGGTTCCATCACCAACCCCATCACAATCCGAATCAAATGCAGGCACCGAATTAGATCCTTGATCTTCTATAGCTGTTAATTCTATAGGGACTCCTCCATCAATAGTAACAGTAAACGTAACTTTTGATGGATCATCCCATCCACTTCCATTATTTATAGAACTAACTAAATTAGCCACTTCGAAACATAGAAATAGTTTATCTGGTGCTGTACAAGACGAAATATTTATTCCTGTCCATTCTGCCGTCTCATCATCTTCATTTGCATCGCAACCAGAACCACTGTCGGTATTATAAGCACCTAGGAAATTTCCATCTTCGCCTTGATAAAAACTACAAAGGGTTGAATTAACAACTAATGGACCACAACCTGTTCCACAGCATCCTATACCAAAATAATCAAATCCAAAAGGACCACATTCTAAATTAATAGTCGGAGGGTTTGCAGAGTTACTTCCATCAAAGTCTTCAATCCAAATTTGTCCTGAACTAGGATTAACAAAAAATAAAACTATTACTATTCCTAGTAATCTGATATATTTCATCATTAAATTAAAAGCTGTATTCATAGATTTTTTTGGAAATACAAATTAATTAACAAAACCACTAAATGTTTGTGTCAAACAAAATTGGTTTGATTAATTGTATTGTGAATCAATAGTTATTTCTTCGCAAAACTTCTCATGTTAAGAGGAATAGTGGTTAACCTATAGGTCATATATTTTAACTTTTGGGAAGGCTTCTTTTCCTCCTATAGTTAAGTAATTAACTGCCTTGAAATTATTTAAAAACATTGAGGTATACATCCAATAATTAAGGTCGTTTTTAGGAATAATCGAGTTCGTAATTGCAATACGTTTTGCTCCTTCAAAACCTGACTTCAAAAAGAATAGACATGAAAAAGGAGATAGATAAGTAGGAATAATTTGTTTTTTCATTCGCTAGTAATGTTAGTAGCCAAATAGTAAGCTTGAGATTAAATGCATTTTTAACTGGTTAACCAATTTTGATCAAAGATAAATTTTTTAAGTAGATATAAAAGTTTTGTTCCTAAATATCTGATTTAAAGCGATTTTTGTATTGTAAAATGTTATTTTAACAATAATTAATTGGTAAACCAATTAATTATTTGTAACCTCGCTTTCAAACAAAAAAACTGGGATGAAAAGAATTGTATTAACACTGGCATGTTTTATGGCCACGATTGCTTACACTAATGCTCAAACTGTCTTATGGGATGGAGGCGCTGGTACTAATAATTGGATGGATGCGATGAACTGGGATACTGATATTATTCCTTTAGCTACGGAAGACGTATTAATTGATTTAAGTGGTTCTACTATTGATCTATCTGGGGCTACTACCGTTTTAATGGTAGAAGTTAAAAATTCTTGTACATTAAACATTGCTAGTGGTGCTTCATTAACTATAAGTGGAGCAACTGCGGATGATGGTTTAGAAACCTCTGGAAGTGGAATTATTGTTAATAATGGAACGATTACTATATCTACTTCTGCTACAGATAATATCGATGGAATTTATACTAAAGGTACATTTACTAATAATGGCGTTATTATAGTTGATGATATTGGAGAACACGGACTATATGTTCAGGGAGGATCATTTACAAATGCAGCGGGAGGAACTATTACAGTAACTAATGTAGGGAAAGGAAGTAGTGATGGAGACGGTGTCTATCTGGATGATAACAGTGGAACACCAGGTGTATTTACGAACAACGGAACTTTAAACGTAACTATGACAACTGGTGATGATGGTGTTTACATTAAGGATGCCTCTATATTTGACAATACGTCAATGCTTACTATTGATTGTTCCGCAGGTAATGATATGGGATTACATCTTGTAAATGCTTCTGCTGAATTTTCGAATTCAGGTGTTGTTACTATTACTGACGCACCAGATTATGCTATTCAAATTGATGGTGCAAATGTAGTTCCTGCATGTTTTATCGATAATGCTGGAACAATTACGGTCAATGGTGGAGCAAACAATGGGACCTCAAATGATGGTTTGAGAATGCGAAGAGGTGGATATATCACTAATAGTGGGACCTTTACATTTAATGCTACTGGTGACGAATCTATACAAATTGATGATTCTTCTGTTGGTTCTGTAGGCAACAATGTTAGTACTTTTGACAATAGTGGAACTGTTGATATTATAAATTCATTTGATCATGGAATGGAGCTTTTTGGCAACTTTAACAACTTAGCTGGAGGTTTCTTTAAAGCCGATGGCTGTACTGATGATGGTATTAGAATTCAAAACTCTACTGCTTATAACGGTCTATTTACGAATGATGGAAATATCAGGATCGATAATTCTGGTAGCGATGATATAGAAACTGATGATGTTGGAAATTTTGTAAATAGTGCGACTGCAACCTTTGCACCAGGATCAAGTCCTGGTGATCTGAAGATTAGAGAAGACTTTAATTTAGGTGCCTCTGTTGTAACATTTGAAATTAATGGAACTGCTGCAACCGCAGAATATGATCAAATATTAAACAAAAATTCTGTTAATACCCTTACTATTTCTGGTGCAACCGCTCATTTAGAATGGGGATATTTACCAGCAGTTGATGATTGTTTTAAGATTGTTGATGAATCAGGTCAAGTAGCTGGGCCTTGGGGGACTGTAACGAGTAGTAATCCTTTGATAGAATATACAGTAGACTATTTTGGTAGCCCTGCTGAGGTAAGGATTTGTGTTACGGCTATTCTCGATCCTCCACCAGCAAATAATGACTGTTCTGGAGCGGCTATATTAGCTACAAACGGACCTGAGACTTTAACTGGTCAATCTTTTGTTGGAGCTACATCAAGTGGTCCAGCAGAGAGTTGTGACGGAGATACTGCTCCTGTTAGTTCGAGTCAAAATGATTTGTGGTTTCAGGTAAATACTGACAATGATGGTGGTGATCTCATAATTGCAGTTGATGGTGGAGTAGATAGTGATATAGTTCTTGCACTTTACGATGGTTGTGGTGGAACACAGCTTGATTGCGAAGATGGTACTGGAAATGATGGGGTAGAAATCATAACATTTGCTGATCCGGCTTTTATTGGTAAAGGAGAATCGTCTTCTACTAGAAGTAATGTAGATTATTGGGTAAGAGTTTATGAGAAAGCGGAATCAGGAAACGTATTTTCTATTTCTGCATCAGGTACAGCATTACCTGTAGAGTTAATCAGTTTTACTGGGCGTAAAACAGCAAAAGGTGCACAACTTAATTGGGAAACTGCAAATGAAATAAACAATGATGGTTTCGAAATTGAAAGAAGTAAAGATGCTACGGAATGGGCCAGTATTGGTTATGTACGAGGAGTTGGAAATTCAAGTGAATTATTGCAATATTCTTATTTAGACGAATCACCTGTAAACGGGTTAAATTATTATCGTTTAAAGCAAAGTGATTTAGATGGAAAATCTGAATATAGTAACAAGGTTTTAGTTGATTTTAATAAAAAAAGAAGCGATTTTTCATTGTATCCTAATCCAGTGAATGATGTTTTATTTGTCGAGATGGATAGAGAATTAGAAAACATAGAAATTAAACTTTATGATTCTAATGGTAAAACCTTATGGATAAATAAAGGTGCGGTTAATCAGATTCCTTTTGAAGGATATAAACAAGGTATTTATTTTCTAGAAATAATAAGTCCCTTAAGTCGAACTATTCAAAAGATTATCAAGTAGATATTTCGATTTGAAAACTTTATCAAAATGCGACATCCTTCTAACAGTTTGTCGCATTTTGTTTTATTCAATTTCGTTTTACTAATGTCTATTTATGATTTTAGAAATTAAAAAAATAATTGTTTTATCGATAAGATGTTTTTCAATTTTATTGTTAATATTTTTTTCAAGCTTTACTTCACTTGCTAGTAATTATTCTGTTAATAATATTACAGAATTAAACAATGCAATTGATGCGGTAGCACCTGGTGATACTATTGAAATGGAAGATGGCATTTGGATGAATTCTGACATTGTTTTTGATGCGAATGGAACATCCTCTGCACCTATTCTTTTAAAAGCCAAGAACGCTGGTCAAGTAGTTTTAAGTGGGTCGACAGACTTTCGTATAGGTGGAGACTATCTAATTGTAAGCGGATTGATTTTTGAAAATTGTACTGCTCAAGAAAGTAATCTTATTGCTTTTCGTAGGACAAGTTCAGATTTTGCTAATTATTCCAGACTGACTGATTGTGTTATAAAAAACTGCAACCCTAGTGATCCGGCTGACGATTATAAGTGGGTTGGATTATTTGGTACCTATAATGAAGTAGATCATTGTTTATTAGAAAATAAAAATCATGAAGGGCCTTCTATCGTTGTTTGGTCGAGTGCAAATGCTGCATATCATCATATCCATCATAATTATTTTGGACCTAGCCCCGAAGGGGATGGGAATGGTTGGGAGACGATAAGAATCGGAACTAGCTCATGGGCTCAATATGCTGGCTATAATCTTGTAGAACATAATTATTTCGAGCAAAGAGATGGTGAAATAGAGATAATTTCTGGTAAATCTAGTTTTAGTACTTATCGATATAATATTTTCAATGAATGCAAAGGAGGTTTAACTCTTAGACATGGAACGGATTGTTTAGTAGAGGGAAATATTTTCTTTGGAGGTAATAAATCTGGTAGCTATGGAGTTAGGACAATCGATAGAAATCATACAGTAATAAACAATTACTTTGAAGGACTTAACGGTGCCTCTAGCGGATTAAGATACCCAATATGTTTGATGGGTGGAGAGGTAAACGCAGCTGCTAATGGTTATCAACCCAATATAAATAATAATATATCCTATAATACTATTGTCAATTGTACAAAAGGAATAATGGTCGGTGCAGAAGACGATTGGCCTGTAGCTCCTGATGATTGTGTATTTGCTAATAATGTGGTAAGCATAACGAATGCACCTCCTGTTGTTCATAATAATCCACCAACAAATTCTACATATGTAGGTAATTTCTTTTATCGATCCGATGGAAATGTGTCTGTTCCGTCAACTGGATATCAGGATGTAGATCCTGAACTATATATCCCTAGTGGGGATAGTCTATATAGACCAACTGCAACTAGTCCACTTATTGCATAAGCTATTACAGGTTGGAGTTTGGAAGCTGATGATTTTGAGTTGCATAGTCGACCTAGTAATCCTACCGTAGGAGCTGATGAAATTTCTTCTGCCCCAACTATTGATAGAGGTATTTATGGACCTACCTGGCTAATAAGTAATGAAGTAGTAGAGCAAGTTTCATTTTTGATGGAAGCTGAAAATGCTACTTTAGGTGCTAATTGGACTTTAGAAAACGATTCTTTAGCTTGTGGGTTTGAATATATGTTACCACCGAATATGTCATCTACAAGTAGTCCTCCAACATCTACGGATGATTTGATTACTTTTTCTTTTTCATTAATTGCTGGCGGAACTTATAAAGTATTTGCAAGGGCCTTAACTACAGCCGGTAATGATGATTCCTTCTGGGTTAGAGCAAATGATGGAGCGTGGCAAAACTGGAATACTATCAATGGACCTAACTATCCAAGTGGTTATCATTGGTCGCAAGTAGGAGATTGGACTGCAGGAAATAGTACTGCTGATCTTGTTACGTTTGAATTATTGAATGGTGCAAATACAATTGATTTTTCGTGGAGGGAGTCTGGTGCCAGATTAGATAAAATATTTGTAACTAATAAAAACCTATCTGTTCTTAATGTGGTTCAAAATAATTCTTTAGACGATCAATATTCTTTTCAATATATAGTCGAAAATGCTTGTCCTTTAGACACTATATTTTTTGCAGATAGTACTAACAATATTTCGTTCCCTGTAAATTCTAATACGATAGAAATTAATTTCCCACTTACTATAATAGGTAATAATGATACTCAAACTGTTATTGATGGCCTTAATTTGAATTCAATTATAATTAATAATTCGAATAATTTAAGTTTAATGAATATGCGGCTTACTAATGCCTTTTCTCTGATCAATGGTGGAGCTATTCTAAATAATGGTGTTCTTAGACTATCAGGAATTACGTTTGACAATAATCACGAAGGTTTCACATCTAAAGCTCTAACAAATAATGGTGTAATTTATTTAATGAAGAATGGGGAAGTGTATATTTTAGAGTAATTATTTTTCTCTAACACTCTAACAAGAATGAGCACTTAATACTGAAAGAATAGAACCTTGTATGTCAGACGAGAATAGATAAATTAGTATTTTATTTCACATCACTTTTTGATTTTCGTTTCTTGATCATAATGGAAGTTGGTATAGGCTTTTTCAATTAACCTAATGTCTTTACAAATGTATAACGTTAGCTAGTTGATATCATCTTCTTTTAATTACATAATCTATTGGATTGCGTATATTTGAAATTTTATTTCTGTAATTCAATAGCTGTCTTTCTATGGAGAAGTTTTGGAGTCTTGCTAACATTAATGTTTATAAAATTCTCTGTCCGCCAAAATTAAAGGGGTATGATAAAGTTGTTGGTAAAAAATACTTGAAAGAGGATGTGATATATTTTGAAAAAAATGAGGATCACAATGTGTATTTAGTAAGTGGTGGAAAGGTAAAATTGATTAATTATGATGAAAATGGAAATGAAATTGTTCGTCAGATAATAACTAAAGGTGGATTGTTTGGAGAGAATCTGATTCTTGGTGATTCGGTTAGAAACGAATTTGCAGTGTCTTGTGATAATAATACAGCTGTTTGTAGTATGAATCTAGACTCTATGAGAGATCTAATGAGAAATAATAATAAGTTTTCAACGGCTATTTATAAACTTATTGGATTGAAAATCAAAAAGATTGAACGTAGACTAGATCTCCTTGTTGGGAAAGATGTGCGATCTAGAATTGCTTCATATATCCATGATAGGTATAAAGAAGAAGAAGCCTTAAATTTCCCTAACTATCTTTCTCAAAAAGAATTAGCATCGCTCTTAGCCGCCTCAAGAGAATCTATAAATAAGACTTTTAAAGATTTCAGAGAACAAGGAATTGTAGATGTATCTAGAAAAAATATTAATATTTTCAACTTAGAAAAGCTCAAGAAGATATCAGAGTGTTCTCAATTATAGGAGTGTTTTATTTGGAATAAGTGAATCAATTTATTCGTCGTAAAAACTATACTATTATGTGAACCGGTTTTATGAATGGTGATTTTTTCCTTAAAATGAATTAGTTGTAACCTTTAATTAACATTGTTTAACGGACCTTTTTTTTGAAAGGTGAAGTGGGTCACATTTGAAGCGGCTAATTAGAATCACCTTTGTAGTATTAGAAATTAAAAATACTATAAATGAATAAATTAACTGTTTTCGCTTTTCTGGTAGTTGTTTTTTCAAATTGTACTAATTATGCTCAAAGTATTGAGCCTTCTGATGTTGAAATTTCAACTGTTGATACTTTATGGACAGATAGAATTGAAATGTCAGAATTACTTTGGAAGGAAAAATTATCAACAGAACAATATTATATCGCTAGAAAGAAAGGTACAGAAAGACCTTTTAGTCACAGTTATAGTCAAAATTATAACGATGGAGTTTATTTATGTAGTGTCTGTGAGAATCCACTCTTTTCTTCAGAAACAAAATTTAAATCAGGAACAGGCTGGCCAAGTTATTGGAAACCTTATTTTAGTAGAAGTGTAAATGTAGGAACAGATAATTCACACGGAATGACAAGAGATGAAGTAACCTGCAATAGGTGTGATTCTCATCTTGGTCATGTGTTTAATGATGGTCCAAAACCTACGGGCTTAAGGTATTGCATCAACGGAGAATCACTGAAATTGGTAAAAGAGAAAAAAGTTTCTGAGGCAACTCATATTAAAAAAGCCGTGTTTGCTCAAGGATGCTTTTGGTGTGTTGAGGAAATATTTGAATCGGTAAAAGGTGTAACTGATGTTATTTCTGGATATTCTGGTGGGAGCATCACTAATCCAAATTATAAGCAAGTGTCTAGAGGTGCTACAAATCACGCTGAAGCTGTTGAAGTAACCTATAATAGTAATATTATATCTTACAATGAGCTTTTAAAAGTGTACTTTAATTCAGGAGATATTACTCAAGTTAATGGGCAAGGAAATGATATAGGAAAACAATATAGATCGATTGTATTTTACAATAACCAGCAACAAAAGAGACAGATAGACAATTATATATCTAAAATTCAAGATTCAGGAGTTTACGATACTAGTATAGCAGTAGAGATTCTTCCAAGAACTAAATTTTATATGGCTGAAGAATATCATCAAGACTACGCTAAACTGAACCCAAATCAAGGTTACGTAAGAGGTGTTTCTATTCCAAGATATAAAAAAGCAATAAAGCAATTTCCAGAATTACTAAAACATTAATGTTCAGTTCAATTGAAGATGAATTTTTGGTAATTATTTAATAAAAATTAAAAACATAATATGAAAACGTATTTAATGACACTTCTTTTATTTGCAACATGCTCCATAGCATACGGACAAAAGATAGACTACAATTTAAAGGGCGGGTATATCGCAAATGGGTATGATCTAGTTAGCTACTTTTCTGGTACTCCAAAAGAGGGTAAAAAAGATCTTACTTATAATTATGATGATATTAAACTAAAGTTTTCGAGTCAATCAAACTTAGATTTATTTATAGCTGACCCTGAAAAATATTTGCCACAATATGGAGGATGGTGTGCATATGCGATTGGTGCAAAGAATAAAAAGGTGAAGATTAATCCTGAGACATATGAAATTATTGATAATAAACTCTATTTGTTTTATAATTCGTGGGGTACTAATACATTAGAGAGTTGGAGAGAAGAAGGCGCTGAAGATCTGAAGAATAAGGCTGATTTGAACTGGATTAATCTAAAGTCTTAGAGAATTTAAAAACTAATAAGGTTAATTTCATATAAAGCAAATCACAATTTGTAGCTTACTAGCCTAAAACTAAAAAACCGAATGACAACTACAAAAGTCGAAATTGCAAAAATATCTGAGCTGAAAGAAAATCAGCCAACTCATGCACTAGTTCAGAATACTGATTTAGTGATTACAAAACATCAAACTGGAATTTCTGTTCTCTACGGAAGATGTCTACATAGAGGCGCACTAATGTCTGATGGTCATATCGATGGGCACAATTTAATTTGTGGTGTGCATGGTTGGGATTATAGGGTAGATACTGGTGTATCTGAATATAACAATAAAGAAGTTCTTCATAAATTTCAGGAATATATAGAAGGCGATTCTTTGCTAGTGGATGAAAAAGAGATTATTGAATTTGAAAAGCATAGTCCTCAGCCTTTTAATCGGGATGAATATCTAGGTGCTTATGCTGATACACATCCAGAAGATACTGAACCTTATACAGGTTATATAAAAGAGTTATCAAAGAATGGGCTAAGGAATATTGGACACCATGGTTTTTCTGCTTCAATGGGTGTAGACAGAAATAGTTTGCCAAAATGGAATAATATTCAATTTTTACCGGCTCAACTTGCTACTAGACCTTTACTTGATCATGAAGATGTTGCTACTAAAGTGATCATAGGTCCAAATGCAAAAAAACCTTTAGAATTGGACATGCCTCTATTTGTTAGTGATATGAGCTTCGGTGCATTATCTCGTGAAGCGAAAATTGCGCTAAGTAAAGGAGCTGAGATGGCAGGAACTGGTATATGTTCGGGTGAAGGAGGTATGTTGCCAGAAGAACAAGAAAGTAATTCAAGGTATTTTTATGAATTAGCATCCGCTCAGTTTGGATTTTCTTGGGACAAATTAGACAATGTACAAGCGTTTCACTTTAAAGGCGGTCAAGGGGCTAAAACAGGAACAGGTGGTCATTTGCCAGGAAATAAAGTAAGCGCGGAAATTGCGAAAGTTAGAGGAATAAAGGAAGGGGAAACAGCAATCTCTCCTGCTGCTAACCCAAATTTTCATACAGTGCAAGATTTTAAAGAATTTGCTGACAAAGTAAGAGAGCGCACAGGTGGTATTCCGATCGGTTTTAAGATTGCGGCGAGTCATATAGAAAAAGATATTCAGTTTGCTCTTGATGTGGGTGTTGATTATATTATTTTGGATGGCCGTGGTGGTGGCACTGGCTCTGCGCCTACAATTCTTAGAGATCATATCAACGTTCCAACTATTCCAGCTTTAGCAAGAGCGCGAAAGTTTATGGATAAAGTAGGGGATACTGAAACAACTTTAGTTATTACTGGTGGCTTACGTGTTGCAGAAGATTTTGCGAAGGCGATGATGTTAGGTGCTGATGCTATTGCAGTTTCGAATTCTGCGTTACAGGCTATTGGTTGTTTAGGTATGCGAGCTTGCGGCTCGAATAACTGTCCTGTTGGGATAGCTACCCAAAAGAAAGGTTTACGAAGTCGATTAATTGTTGAACAATCAGCTAAGCAATTATTTAATTATTTTGATGCAACTAATAGTCTTATTAAAGTAGTAGCCAGAGCTTGTGGATATGATAATATTTCTAAGTTTAATCAGGATGACCTTTCGACTTTTGATTCAGATATGCATAACCTAACTGGTATTAATTACGCTGGTGTAAAATGATTTAATTATGTTCAAGATTTTTGTTGGTTTTATTGCACTTGCAGCATTTTTAAATTATTTGAATTCAAAGTATCTTAAGCTTCCTGAAACGATTGGAGTTATGATACTCTCTATAGTTCTTTCACTTCTATTTGCAGCAAGTTATTTTATAGAGGAGTCCTATTTTATTCACGTTACTGAATTTGCAAGAAGTATTGATTTTAAAACGATACTATTTGATTTTCTATTAGGAATTTTATTGTTTGCAGGTGCTATTCATGTTAATCTAAAACGCCTTTTGGAAGAAAAAAGAATTGTTTTTATTTATTCCACATTTGGAGTTTTGGCATCAACATTTATCATTGGGACTGCATTCTATTATGTAGCTTCTTTTATGGGAATTAACATCAGTTATTTATATAGTTTGGTTTTTGGGGCATTGATATCTCCTACGGACCCTGTTGCTGTGTTAGCCCTATTAAAAAAAGCGGGTGCTCCAGAAAAAGTAGAAATCAAAATTGTTGGTGAATCATTATTTAATGATGGTGTAGGAATAGTTGTTTTTCTATCAGTACTCTCGTTAGCGACAATGATGCGTGAGTTTGATATATCACACATTGCAGCTGAGTTTGGTAAAGAAGCTGGTGGTGGATTTTTAATGGGATTCATACTAGGTTATATTGGCAAAGCATGTATTAAAAGTGTGATTAAACAACCTGTTATAGCAGTTCATATTTCTTTAGCTATAGTACTTGGTGGCTATGTATTATCTGATGTTATACATGTTTCTGGTGCAATCGCAATGGTTGTTGCAGGGCTTATTATTGGACATAGCCTTCACGATAAAGGAATCTCTGAAGATTTAAAAATGCACATGAATGTTTTCTGGAAGGTTTTAGATGAAATATTTAATGCGGTCTTGTTTGTACTGATAGGGATTGTGATGATAACTTTAGAATTTAATGTTTATCATTTAGCCCTAGGAATTATTGCTATTCTTATTGTGCTATTTGCCAGATACGTAACTATATTGTTATCAAATTTTCTTCTAAAGAAGAATCAAAGAGCAGATAAAAATGAATCCCTAATATTAACTTGGGCTGGATTGCGTGGTGGTATTTCTATAGCCTTAGCACTCTCGCTTCCAGAGGGAGAAACTACTGATATCATATTATATGCAACTTATGTTGTTGTGGTATTCTCTATTATTGTTCAAGGTTTAAGTATAGAAAAGTTAGTTTCAAAATTATTAAAAGATTCATAATGGCAGAAAAAGTTTATTGTTGAATGCCATAGTTAATAGGGGGTTGTTAAAGTGAAATAGCAAGAGGACATCAAAAGTCCATTCTTTGAATTAGTTCTTCAACTCAATACTTGTTTTATAAAAATTGTTAAGAATAAAAAATATTATATATGGAAATAGTAATCAATGTATTTTTAACTATTCTATCAATTTACTTTGCTGTAGGATTATTATTTGGCCTCTATTTTGTAGTGAAAGGAGCACCTAAAGTAGACCCTTTAATGGAGGAAACCAAAGGAAAAGTACGTGTTTTGTTATTGCCTGGGGTAATAGCAACTTGGCCATTTTTAATAGGGCGAGTCTTCAAAACTAAAACTGTTTAATTATGACTTCTGGACAGCGTAAAGCGCATAAATTCATATGGATTATTCTCATCTTAGTAATTCCTCTAATTATGTATTCTTCGATCAAGAATCTTGATGTTTTATCTTCTAATCAACTTAAGGCCTCATTATTTGAAGGATCAAAAGAAGCAAGTCTCAATACATATGAAAATGATATTGTAAAAGCTTCAATTTTTGAAGGTCGTATGGAAATCATTCTAAAGTCGAGTTTAAAAAACTCCTCTGCAGTCGTTTATGAAATGGATTCCAAAGGGAATAAATCAATAGTTATTGGTCAGTTGGCTGCTACTGGTATACATAGTTTTAATATAAATAATCTACCAAAAGGGGTTGTCATTTATGATAATTTAAAACAAGTAGAAATAACTAAATTTTTCTTTCAATGGGATTAGATTATCAATTAGTATTATGGAGCAAATTCAAAAAATCATACGATAAAATAATCGCAGCATCTATGTTGCTTTATATTGTTTTGTTTTCGGTTATCACCTTTGTTTTTAATTCTGAAACCAGCATCGAAACATTGGTTATTAGATCGTTTGGATCTTTGGCAATAATAATGTTGCATATTATTTTATTAATTGGACCATTGGCGAGACTCAATACTTCCTTTTTGCCTATACTTTTTAATAGAAGACATCTTGGGGTTAGTATGTTTATTGCTGCTTTTATTCATGGTGGATTTTCAATGTTTCAATTCCATGCATTAGGGGATATTAATCCAATATATTCCATTTTTACCTCTAATATGGAATATGGATCTATAAGTAATTTTCCTTTCCAAGTTCTTGGTTTTTTTGCATTACTTATTCTCTTTGTGATGGCATCTACTAGCCATGATTTTTTCTTAGGAAATTTATCTGCAAAAATTTGGAAACTACTACATATGATGGTGTATGTAGCTTATGCCTTAATTATTGCGCATGTTTTTCTAGGTGCTTTTCAGCAAGAAACTTCACCATTCACTATGGGAATTATGATCATTGGATTTATCGCTGTTGCAAGTTTACATCTTATTACTGCTTTTAAAGAAAGTAAGATTGATAACAAGAAAACTATAGAAAAAGATGGTTGGCTACAAGTCTGTGATATATCTGAAATTGAAGAGAATCGAGCAAAAATATTCACAGTAGAAAATGAACGAGTTGCTATTTTTAAATACGAAGGGAAATTATCAGCAATTCACAATGTATGTAAGCACCAAGGTGGCCCTTTGGGAGAAGGGAAGATTATTGATGGTTGTATTACTTGTCCTTGGCATGGATATCAGTATTTACCTCAAAATGGTCAATCACCACCACCTTTTACCGAGAAAGTTGCTACTTATGAACTTAGAATAGAAGGGGAAACCGTTTTTATTAATCCGAAGGCCTTTGAAGAGGGGACAGAAGTTAAACCTTGTAATCATTAACAATGAAGAAGAATGATGAATTTTTTGTTTCTTATATAGAAAGTAGTCTAGGGGAAAATACAAAACGGACCATAAAGAGGTTTGCGTTAAGTTCGATACTAACAATCGTGGTATGTGCTCTAGTATTCAGTTTCGCTCAGAATCCTTTCAAAAATAGTTCGTTTGAGCTAACGAATTCTACAAAGATAACTGGAACATATCATGAAAGCCCTTATCCAATGTTACGTGTAGGTGTAGCAGAGAATGAGGTTAAGAATATTTTGCTTCTTGGTTTTGGGAAATCTAGTGCCTACCCTTATTTGGATAAGCTAAAGAGTGAAATTGCTGACCTGAACGGAAAAAACATCAGTATTGAGGGTAATTTGATATACTATAATGGTAAGACATTAATACAAATTACGAACAAGGAGAAAGTTACATTAGAGAGCGAAAGTGTGGGTGTATTACCCAATATTCAACAGATTAGCCCAATGTCATTAGAAGGGGAAATCATTGACCCTAAGTGCTATTTCGGTGTTATGAAGCCTGGGAAAGGAAAGATACATAGAAGTTGTGCTGTTCGATGTATATCAGGGGGTATTCCACCTGTTCTAGCCACAACAGACAATAACAAATTAGCTAAATATTACTTATTGACCGATTCTTTGGGGAATCCAATCAATCAAGATATCCTGCCGTATATTGGAAAACCGTCAAGAATTAGTGGTCAAGTGGAGCAGATGGATGATTGGTTTATATTAAAGATTGATGTTTCTAACATTGTCGAATTAGACAGAAAATCTGTAATATATTAAGATCTTAAGAAATATATTATTACCCTTAATTTTTCTATTATATAAGTTCAATAGGAAAAATAACGTATAGTCTATGAATGTAATTAGTTATCTATTTATTGGGGTTTTGACGGCTATTATTGGTGCTCTCCCATTAGGTACAACGAATGTAGCGGTAATTAATACTACAATTAAAGAGAATGTTCAAAGTGCAATGAAAATAGTGTACACAGCGGCATTGGCTGAAATGATTTTAGTGATTATTGCTATCAATTTCAATATGCAAATTGAGAATTTTGTAGAAATGAATATTTGGGTTCAATATGGAATTGCTGCTGTATTATTAATTGTAGGTATTATTCTCTCTTTTGGAAGGAAAGAGTGTGTCAAAGATGAAAATGAAGAATGTATTTTAATTAAAAAGAGATATAACATTTCTAAGGAAGTGTTAGGTTTTATACTTGGTTTGATTAATCCTGCAGTATTAGCTTATTGGATATTTATGATTTCATTTTTGAATAAGAAAATGATTTATTTAAACATAGGTACCAGTTATACATTGCTAGTTCTATTTGTATTAGGTGTTTTTCTAGGTAAAGTAGTTACTCTTTATTCGTATGGTAAATTTGGACATATTTTAAAAGTGAGAGTAAAAAACATAACTACTAGAATCAATAGAGTGATCGGAGTCTTGGTAATTTGTATTTCTGTTTTTCAGCTAACTAAGCTTTTCTATTTTTAAAATTTATTCATTTTATATTTATTGAATTTGAGTATTTCACCTTGTAATAAGAAAGAAGCTGAATCTATAGTTGGGTTTCCTTTGATTTGAAAAATTGTTTATTCTCAGGGAAAGAAGCATTTTATAGAGCTAAATCGTTAGTTTTTTAAACGATAATATATTTCAAAAAAAACCAATTATATGAAAAACCTGATCTATCTCTTAGTATTCATTTTATATGGGTGTTTTACCCACGATATAGTAGAAGAAAGTATTTGTGTTGATAGATGCATTATGGTAGAAGGAACAATATTGAATAGTGTCACTAAAGAGCCTCTTGAAAATGTTAAAGTAGAAAGTTCTTATTTTAGACCTAGTTTCCTTATAAGTAGCAGGGGTGTTAAGGCTGAATCAGTCACTGATATTAATGGATTTTATACTATGCGTTTTGAAGTGTTTGATACTGAAATAGATGAAGGAGGACACTTTGATGTTCAAATTGACAAAGAGGATGATGGGGTGTTTTGGCCTTATGAAGAGATTGATTTATTAGAAATTCGTAATAACGATTTCAATTTTGATACAGTTTTTGTATCGGATTTCTGGATACCAAGATCTGCCACTGTAAAATACGATATGGATTGTTTGAGTCATCTAAAAGATGATGAGACAGCTACTTTTAGCGTTAATTATGAGTTTGAGGAGATTAATGGCCCTATTAGCGGTGATAAAGCGTTAGTATTTACTAGTGAAACTGAAAAAGATGATGGTTCGCTAAAAGTACCTGCAGGTGTGCCACTTACAATAGTAGCAACTTTGATCACGCAATCAGACACAACGGAGCTTAAAAGAATGATAACAACTCTTAGTGAATATGAATTGATTGAAGTTGAGGTTGGGATATAATAGAATTGAAACGAAATTATGATTGGTAATAGTAAAGCATATTATTAATAGAAAGGTCGGATTACAATATCAGCTTCAAAACTATTTCAAATATTTCTTATTTACATAAAAGGTACCAAACGGAAGCAGTGATGCTATCAATACAAAGAGCGTTGTCTTTAACCCCCATTTCATTCTTGATCTGATAAATAATGCCATAAGTATATACAATACGAATAGGATCCCATGCGGCATTCCAAGCGCTTTTACGAATGTGGAATTGTCTGCTATATATTTGATAGGAACAGCAACAAAGAGTAGTAAAATATAAGAGAGGCCCTCCAGAAAGCTTACTATTTTAAAAACACCTATCGAATCTAATTTAAAGTTATCCATTGTTCCTATTTTTGTCTTTAGCTTTTTTAATAATACAACTGAGAATATTCCTGCTCCTAAAGATATAGCAAGGTTAAGGAAAAATATTGGCCAATCAGTTCTGCCTAATGTCATAATATTTGTAGGGTCAAAACCTAAACGACCAAATGATTTAATTATCAGAATACTTCCAAATACTCCGGCCATAGTATTGCCTAGGAGCCCAAATGAGAGTTTTTTGTTTTGGACGCCTATAATATTGGCTCCAGCTATTCCAGCAACAATACTAATTAGTGATATTAAGGATTCGGTCATAGACTTTTGTCTCTTTAATTATTTTAATGTCCATAGTCCATCTTATCAATCTTACCTGACATTAATCTCTTCTGCACAATAGAATATATCACCAATAGCAATAGACCAACAACACCCCACTTAATAGCTACAGAGAGACCATAAGCGGATGTAGAGGTATTGTATATAGTCAGAGATTCATTGATATTATTAATTGATGGTAATATGACAGGAAACATTGAAGCCAAAGAAGAAGAAATACCTCCGAGAATTAACAAAGTTGAGAGGTAAAATGGATATGCATCATTATTTATCTTTTTTATAAAGAACATACCAATCAAGCCTGAGAAGTAGAGTAAAGGAAAAATATACAGGAATGGTCGTTTTGAGAAGTTTGTTAAAGCTTCAGGGTTTATATATTGCCAAGCAGTTAATGAAACTATTGTAAGTACTGCAAGTAAAATATTTAGTTTGAATATTGTTGTTTTTAGTTTATTGTTGATACTAGAGTTCGTTTTAAGAATTATCCAATTGGCTCCATGAATAGCTAGTGTTACAACTGAGATTAATCCTATAATGAGAGTAAACCAATCGATAACACCTGGATGATCACTAAGAGGGCTGAAGCTTCCATCCCACAATGGGAGAAAGAAGTATTGACTTTCATAGAGGGATACTCCATCTTGAACTCCTCCTAAGTTGACTCCTCTCACGATATTTCCAAGGGCAATACCAAAAAACAATGCCAATAATAAGCTGGAGATACCAAATATTGAATCCCAAATATCCTTCCACATTTGGAAGTTAAATTGACTGCGAAATTCTAAGCCAATGGCTCTGAGCATGATCAGCCAAAGTACAATGATCAGTGGCAGGTAGAATCCGCTAAATACTGATGCGTAATAAGTAGGAAATGCCATAAATAACATTCCTCCACCAGCGACTAACCAAACTTCATTAGAGTCCCAAAATAAACCGGCCGACTTAGCTATTACTTCTTTGTCTTCATCTGTTTTTGCAAAGAACAAATGTATTATGCCAGCGCCAAAATCGTACCCGTCTAGAACAAAAAACATAGCTAAAACTATTGCAATTATTATATACCAATATACTTCCATGTTCTAATGATTTTGATGGGTTGGACCTTGATAAATTGTTTTTCCAACGAGTATTAAAAACAGTACTCCAAGCAAAAAATAAATTCCCACGAAGCCCAATAAAGTAAATAATGTATTTCCTGAAGAAACAGTAGGGGAGATGCCCTCGGTTGTCTTTAATAGACCATATACTAGGTAAGGTTGTCTGCCTAATTCCGCTACATACCATCCAGTAATATTAGCAATGTATGCAAAGGGTGCTAAACACATAATACTCCATAGCAATGGTCGGAAATCATATAACTTTCCTCTAATCAAGAAGAAAAATGCTAAACTCATAACACCTATAAATATAGTACCTAAACCAACCATTATGTGATAAGAATAGTATAACCCTGGAACATTAGTAGGAAGTTCTTCTTCCTTGAATTGATCCATACCCGGAATTTGTTTATTCCAATCCTGATAAGTCAAGAAACTCAAGATGTTTGGTACGGCAATTTTATTATCAAGTTTTTTCTCTACCATGTTAGGTTGACCGATTAATACTATTTCGGCACCAGCATGTTCTGTTTCAAATATCCCCTCCATGGCTGCGAATGCTGCAGGTTGATACTTGGCTACATTTTTAGCATTCCAATCTCCAGTAGGGAAAGCAACAAGCAAGCTGGACAATAATCCAAATGCAACACCAGTCTTAAGAAATAACTTG
Organism: Herpochondria borealis; assembly: GCA_032274145.1. NCBI lineage: Eukaryota > Rhodophyta > Florideophyceae > Ceramiales > Ceramiaceae > Herpochondria > Herpochondria borealis. The sequence continues at coordinate 168,782 of JAVCKV010077463.1, read as the reverse complement.
CCAAATTCTATATTCGATTTATTTAGAAGATAAAAAGCTCCAATACTTGCTACTACAAATGATGAAGTGACAAGTGAAGCCATTTGATTGTGTAAAAACGCAGGAATCAACCATGGATTACTAAATAGCGCTGAGAAATTTTCTAGTACATATTTACCGTTTTCGAGAATTTCATATCCTACGGGATTTTGCATCCAAGCATTAGTAGCAAGTATAAAGTAACCGCTTGCCCAAGAACCTAGAAAGACAAGAAACGCTGTGAGAAAATGGAGTTTCTGACCCATGAGCTTCTCTCCAAATATGAAAAGAACTAAGAAGGAAGACTCTAAAAAGAAGGAAAACAATCCCTCCATAGCCAGCGTCTGTCCAATTATCCCACCTGTCAGTTCTGAAAACTTTGCCCAATTTGTTCCAAACTGAAACTCCATTGGAATCCCTGTGATTACACCCATGGTGAAGTTTATAGCAAATATCTTCATGAAGAATTTTGCTGCATCATTATATTTCTCCAGCTTCGTACGAAGAAATTGTCCTTTGAAGTAAACAATAATCAAGGATAACCCCATCGTCAATTGTGGGAAAATATAGTGAAAAGTGATAGTAAATGCGAACTGCAATCTATCATATAATATCATGTCTTCCATGAGGTATTATTTAGTTTAGTTGGCTTAATATTCAGATCGATTAGTCCTTAAATCTCTATTGATTTTGTCTTGGAACTAACCCCGATTATTATATAGCTATAATGATTATTAAAGGTAAATTGTTTACCGATATGAGATAACATTTTATCTAATATTTTATATTTTCATTTCCTTAATTATTGGATGGTTTGTTGAATAAGGAATGATACCTAAAATAAAGATTTGTATTGTTTCTAAAATATATTTTAATTGGAGTACAGCGTTTTTGAGACTTAAAACATTTAGTTGATTGTAGCTACTTATATTTTAAAATCCAATTAAAACATTAGTACAATAAAATAGAAAAACATGAAACGAATAAATTTTATTTTAATCATATTAGTAATTTCTTTATTCTCTCAATCTTGTAGAAAAGATGTAGATGTAATAGATATAACTCCTCCAAATATTCCCACTGTCATAAAAGTTATTAGTTCAGTGCATGGTAATGTCGTTGATTCAGACGGTAATGTAGTGGCCGATGCATCAGTTACGTTCCAAGATGAGATGGTATCAACGGATATAAATGGTGTATTCCAATTTGCTGGCGAAACCATGAATAAAAATGGAACATACATTTCAGTTGAAAAGGATGGGTATTTTAAAGGTTCTAGAAGATTCTATCCATCAGCAGGTAATATTAACATAGTTCAAATAGAATTGCTTCCTTTAAACTTTGTTGGAGCTTTCGATTCTGGTACAGAAACAACTATCAATCATAATGGAATAACTTTAGATTTTCCAAAAGATGCAATAGTTAATGAAAATGGTTCTTCTTTTAGTGGTAATGTTAATATAGCTGTTGCTTATTTGGACCCAACAAAACCTAGAACACTAGATCAAATGCCAGGAGACCTTACAGGGATCTCTACAGATGAAGAGTTAGTAACACTTAAGAGTTTAGGTATGTTTGCTGTAGAATTAATTGATGACAATGGAAATCAATTACAAGTCAAAGAAGGTAATCTTGTCAATGTGAAGGTTTCGATACCTACAAAACTACAAGCTAACGCTCCATCGTCTATCCCTATGTGGCACTTTGATGAAGAAGTGGGCATATGGAAAGAAGAAGGCTTTGCCGAACTTGTTGGTGACTACTATGAAACTTCATTAGGACATTTTTCTTTTTGGAATTTTGACATTCCGAGTGGCTTAGTCTTTATGAAAGGAACAATTTTAAATAGAGGTGTTCCTATTCAAGGAGTGACTGTCATGATATTAGATTCGGACAGCAATACTTCAGGATATGGTGTAACAGATGAAAATGGTATGTTTTGTGGATATATTCCTGAAAATGCAGATTTAACGATAGAAGTCTATAATCAATGTGGTGAGGCAATATATATATCAACAATTACGACAATAGATGTGGATATCCTTATTGACCCTATTAATTTGAATCTCCTAGTTGACTATGCCTCAATTTCAGGAACAACTACTTATTGTGATGATGAATTATCAGAATACGCATATATAATGGTGCAAGTTGGAACTGCATTAAACTCCTTCCCAATTATGGAAGACGGTACATTTTTAGGAAATACATTTTACTGTACTTCTGGAGTGCCGATTACAATTACAGCATTTGATCCTATTAATAATTTATCGAGTGGTGAATATGTTTTCACAATTGAAGGTGATCTGGAAGTTGGAAATATTGAGTTGTGTAGTGAATCTCTTGTGGAACATATAATTGTCGAATATGGAGATGTGAAATGGAATATTCCGTTTGATGATGACGTAATTAACATTTTCCAACATATAGAAAGTGCTGTATTTCTAGATGTTCCTGGATATCTTCTTAATTCAATAGTAACAGATGAATCTGGTTTAGACGTTGTATTCAAATTTCAAATTGGTTATGAAGAAGGGGCACCATATCAAATTGGTGAGGCTGGTGCAAGTTCAGGAGGATTTATTGGACATGGTTTATGTTCTAGCCAATTAGTGATTCTTAATGGAGTTGAGTACTATAAAGCGTCAGGAGATCTGGAGTATAATCGTTTAAAGCCAGGTACAGAAGATAACTACGACCCATCTTATGAGTCAATATATTTTGATATTCTTATAAGGAATAACTAAAATACAAGTTAACAAGCCTTCAAACCAACAAACCAACGCATGAAATTAGCAACAATCATAAGAAAACTCAAAAAGGGAGATCAAGACGCCTTTCGGGAACTTGTGTATGCCTATACAGGCAAACTTATGGTTGTTGCTAAAATATATACTCAGAACATAGAAGATGCGCAGGACGCACTTCAGGATGGATTTATTTTAATTTACCAGAATATTAATAAGTTAAACCATATTGAAGAAGCTGCTTGTCTAGCTTGGATGAGGAAAATAGTAATGAATGAAGCTTTAAAGAAATATAGAAAGAAAGCATATAAAATGGAGGCGTATAATTTAGATTTAGTTGAAGAACAATCAGTAAATCCTACCTCTTTGGATAATATGGAAAAGGAAGAGTTGTTGAAAGAAATTCATAAACTTCCTCTAAGGTTTAAGCAAGTTGTTTGTCTTTTTGCTTTGGAAGGGTATTCTCATAATGAAATCGCAGTATTGTTAAATATTGAACCTAGTACTTCAAGAGCTGCATTCTCTAGGGCAAAAGCAATGTTACGTAAAAAGATGAATCCAATATTGTCAATAAATAAAGATACAATAAACCCAAAGTCACAATTTGATTTCATTTCAAATAAAACAAAATGCATATGAAAGATAGTTTTAACGATAAAGTAAAAGATGCATTTGATCTGATTGAGGATGATTTTAATCCAGAATTGATTTGGGAAGGAATAAACTCTAAAACGAAAACGGCAAAAAAGAAAAGAAGACGATTCTTTTTCTGGTGGATGAGTAGCGCTAGTATTGTTATTGTTGTATTTTCAATACTACTATATCAAGTTCGTTTTGGTAACCAAAAAGACACTAATCTTAAAGCATTAATTGATGTTGAACAAACTATAAGTCGACTTGATGATAATGGCGAACTTTCAGATTTCACTAACATCGATCCAAATATTACACAGTCTAACGAAATTATCACTAATGACCTAAAAGTGAATAGAACCATTGCAAATATCACTTCTAGTAATTACGAAGAAGTAGGGACAAATAATATTATTCAGTTAAATGCTGAATTAGCATCTACTGACAAACCTGTTATAATAAAGAATGTAAATGAGAGTCAAAATTCTGGAGTAGACCAAAATGCAACTGGACATGAAGAAAATGAATCGACTTCTTCAAGTATTGACCTAAGTGATCGTGAATATCAATTCCCGTTTATTTCTAAAACCATGATAAATGAGAGATCAAACACAATTCAGTTTAATATATTAGGATTGGAGATCTCAAAACCAAAACCACTTACAGCTAACATCAATATTGATCAACCTAATATTCAAATAATATCTACTAAAAATAATAATTTCAGGTCTCGTAATAAACAAGTTTTTTCCAATGTTGAGATTTACGGTGGAATATCAATAGGTAGTAAAACTAGTCAATCTTCTGTTGCTAATTATGCATTGATTAGGAATGAATCAGAGAAGCTTTTAGAACAGCTTAATTTGGGTGCAAGGGTTGAATTGTTCAAATTATATAATTATAGTTTTTGGACTGGTATCAAGTATACCGTAATTAACGAAAAGTGGTCAAATAATCTAGAGTATTACGAGAATTGGCCAATTACTTATGTTGATTATGTAATAGAGAACGCTAATGGTGATCTTGAAGAACATCGTATTACTGAAAATCTGGACCATGAAGTAAAATGGTACTTGGAGCGATATAATTCTGAACAAATTATTTCAGTCCCTTTTGAAATTAGATATGGAAAGCAGTTTAATAATTGGATGTTCTCACTTGGTGTTGGTGTTGATTTGAATTATTTGTTTGCAACAGAGCATTCTGTAATCGGCTTAAATGGGCTACCTACAGATGACATAAAATCTAATCAATGGTTGGATCCAACATTATCTATGGGACTATACACTAGTTACGCATTTCATCCAAAATGGAACATTACTGCAGGTCTGAATTATAGTAAACTATCAATCAATAATAGTTTACTTGTACCTGATCTCAATTCGAATTACAACTTGGTTGGATTACAATTGGGACTTTCTAGGAAGTTGAAGTAATTTTTATGTTTTAGATCCTCTTAGATTTAATGTTTTGATTAACTATTGTGAATGCTCTCCTAAGAACAGAAAATTTGAAATATAAGAATATAATTTTAAGACATTCAATTATTAGGTAACCTGTCTTTCACTATGAATCTTATAAAGTTGATGGACATACAAATTCTGTTACATCGATTTCTGTTTCTTTTATTGCTTCATAACCTCCTTGCACATCTATGATATTATGTATTCCTCTAGACTTTAGTATCGAGCTTGCTATCATAGATCTGTATCCTCCAGCACAGTGAATGAAAAAATCTTCATTAGTAGGAAGTTCAGATAGGTGATCATTGATCTCTGATAATGGGAAATTCTCGGAAGTTTTTACATGTTCAGACAAGTACTCTGAAGCTCTTCGAACATCAATTATATATGTGTCAGTATTTGATTGTAATGTTTCATTTAAGTTGCTAGCGGGAACAGAAATGACAGTATCTAATTCTTTATCTGCCGCTTCCCAAGCTTGAATTCCACCTTTTAGATAACCTATGACATTATCAAATCCTACTCTGGATAGTCTTATGATTGCTTCTTCTGTCTGTCCTTCGTCAACGATAAGTAGTATGGGTAGATTTACATCTTTGATTAGTGCACCAACCCACGGAGCGAAACTGCCATTGAGGCCGATGAAAATTGATCTTGGAACATGGCCATTAGCGAAATCGGATTGATCCCTAACATCTAGCATTATAGCCTCTGTTTCATTAACCGCTTTTTCAAATTCACTAGGACTTAAGGCATGTTGTCCTTTAGCAATAACTTTATCAATATCTTGATATCCCTCTTTATTCAGTTTTACATTGAGCGGAAAGTATGCAGGTGGTGGGAGTAATCCATCAGTTAGTTCCTTAATGAACTCTTTCTTGGTCATATCGGCTCTAAGTGCATAATTCATAACTTTTTGGTTTCCCAAAGTGTCTATTGTTTCTTTCATCATATTCTTACCGCATGCCGAACCTGCTCCATGAGCCGGATATACTATTACATCATCTTCTAATGGCATTATTTTGTTTCGTAAACTATCGAAGAGATATCCAGCAAGATCTTCTACTGTTAAAGACCCCATTTTCTGAGCTAGATCAGGTCTACCTACATCTCCTAAGAAGAGCGTGTCACCAGAGAATATGGCATGATTTTTACCATTTTTATCTTTTAATAAATAGGTTGTGCTTTCCATAGTATGACCAGGAGTATGAAGTGCAGTAATAGTTAAATCTCCTAATTGAAAAACTTGACCATCAGTCGCTATTGTAGATTTGAATGATGTGGATGCATTAGGGCCATATATGATTTCGGCTCCTGTGTGCTGAGCAAGTGTCACATGGCCACTCACAAAGTCTGCATGAAAGTGTGTCTCGAAGATATACTTAATATCAGCTTTGTTTTTCTCTGCTTTTTCAATGTATGATTGTACCTCTCTTAAGGGATCTATGATTGCTACTTCACCTTTACTTTCGATGTAGTAAGCTCCTTGTGCAAGGCACCCTGTATATATTTGTTCTATTTTCATTGTCTATGTTTATTACAAAAATAAATCATCTTAGGTAGTTTCTGTGTAACTAGTGTTACAGTTACTATTTTTATGCATTAAATTTGTATGTCGTTGTATTTTATATTTTTATTGCTTTATCTAATTGTTAGTTATAAGAATATTTCTTTTGTGATTATATAAATACCCATAACCAACACAAACCATCCAAATGCTTTTTTTAGCCTTTTACCATTGATAAAGTTATTGAGATAGATGCCTATAAAAATACCTATGATTGATATTCCTGTGAATGATAGTAGAAATATCCATTCTATTTCCAAATTTTGAACATCTCCAAGAAAGCCAATAAGTGATTTTACAGCTATGATGAGTAATGATGTAGCTACTGCTCGTTTCATTGGTAGATTAGCGAATAGGACTAGAGCGGGAATGATTAAGAAGCCACCGCCTGCACCCACAATACCTGTAAGTACGCCTACTATGGCACCTTCTATTATGATCAATGGTACTTTAATTTTTTTATCCTTTTCAACCTGTTTCTCTTTTCTTCCTCTTATCATAGAGTATGAAGCGGCAAGCATTATAATTGCGAAAAAGAGCATTATACCCAAGTCTTTTGTTAAGACTAAGTCCCCAATAGTTATTAATTCTTCTGGTATAGCGGGTACCAAATATCTGCGAGTTAAGTAAACTGAAATAAATGCTGGGATAGTAAATACAACTGCCACTTTGATATCTACCATTCCTTTTATGACATTTCGTATGGCGCCAACGAGAGACGTAGAACCGACTACAAATAAGGAATATGCTGTAGCTGTCACTGGACTAAATGAAAGTAAATAGACTAAGATAGGCACTGTAAGTATAGAGCCACCACCGCCTAGTAATCCTAGTGTGATTCCAACTAAAAGAGCGCCAATGTATCCTAAGATCATAATCTTTATTGTTTATTAGAAAATATACTTGAATTAATGTGGTAGACGGCTCCTTAATGTACCATACAAAAATGTACCAATGAGTGCTCCAAGAATCACAATTATTATGGGAATAAAACCTGCACCCAAAAGAACAAACATTGGACCTGGACATGCTCCAACTAACGCCCAGCCTAATCCAAATATAATTCCTCCCAATAAGTATCTTGTAGTGCTTATCGTTTTAGGTGAAAATGTGATTTGTTCTCCGTGTATAGTTTTGACTCTACTCTTTCTTAATAAATAAGTACCTATTGCACCTATTGTTACTGCAGAGCCAATAATTCCAAACATATGAAATGAATCAAACTGGAACATTTCATATATTCTAAACCAAGAAATGACTTCCGCTTTTACCATTACGATACCGAATATTATCCCGGCTAATATGTATTTTATGTATTTCATTTTTTTTCATTAAAAGATGATGGGAATAAAAATATGTACCATTAATAAACCCCCTATAAAGAATCCTATTACAGCAATCAATGATGGTAATTGAAGGTTGCTTAAACCACTGATTGCATGGCCTGATGTACATCCTCCCGCATATCTTGCACCAAATCCGACAAGTAATCCACCTATTAATAATATAGACAATCCAGATATAGAGGTTAACTGTTCTATTCCAAAAATCTCTTCGGGGAGTAACTGTCCTCCTGCGTTTGCAAATCCAACTTTACTTAGTTTATTAATTGTGATTTCACTCAGCTGTAAGGCTGTAGAAGACATCATAAATCGGTATGCGATAAATCCCCCGATTATACTGCCTAATACAAAGGCAAGATTCCAAAGTTGACTTTTCCAATCTATCTTAAAGAAGTCAGTAAATTTGCCCGCACCTCCAATACTGCACATTGTTCGCAAGTTATTGGACATACCGAAATTATCACCGAAGTAGACTAATGAAAACATCACCATTGAAATGATTGGCCCCGCTACATACCATGGCCATGGTTCTATTAAATAATTTTGCATATCTGTTATTAGTTTGATTTTGCAAAGATGCAGGGGCATTTTGGTATGTAGTGTAACTAGTGTTACATACAACACAATAGCGTGTCAAACATGAGTTGAAAAAGAGACAGAATCAATATGTATTAATGAAATAGTGGAAGACTTCATATATATTGTAGTCTTCTTATGGTAGTTAGTATGATTTTAGTGACATTGTTCTTCAAACAATAAATAGTGTGTCAAAACAACAAAGAGACTGAAGTTTAGATGTTAATCCACATGTTTAAAAGAGTGATTATATTAGTTGTTTCGTTTGAGAAAATAAGGATTTTAAGATAATTACTTATTGTATTCTACTACTATTATTTTATTTCTTTGTTGTTCTATGAAGTTGTCTCCTTCTAGTTTTTTCATAAGGCGAGATACAGCTACGCGCGAGGAATATAGATCATTTGCAATATCTTGATGAGAGATGTTTAGTGTAGCACTTTTGGTTATCCAAGCCTTGTCTTTGATATATCTTCTGAGTCTATCTTCGAGACTATGAAATACAATATTGTCAATCGCCTTGACCATTTCGTTGAGACGTTCATTATAACTTTCTAAGACATATGTCCTCCATGATTTATATTTGACCATCCAATCTTCCATTTTCTCTACAGGTACAAATAGGATTTCAGCTTCAGTTTCTGTGATGGCTCTTATTGTTGATTTAGCCTTTCTCGTGCAGCAATTGAGTGTAACTGCACAGGTTTCAGCCATTTCTAGATAATAAAGTAATAATTCGTCTCCCTTTTCGTCCTCAGTCATGATTTTGATAGATCCAGATATAACCAACGGCATATGTGTAATTAGCATCCCAATATCAACCAAGACTTCATCTGGTTTAAACATTCGAATATTTCCATTCTCACATATTTCATTGATCAATTTTGGCTCGAACATGGATTCAAATCTGCTTTCCAGTTTGGTGAAGCACTTTATATCAAAAGGAATGAAGTCTCTTTTTTTAATCATATGTTTTCATGGTTTGATTTAATTTTCAACTTTTGCTTTCTACCATATTGTTACAAATCGATCAACACTTTAGCATGAGAAAGAAACAGGATAGGGCAGACATAAATTCCAACAAATGTTCAACACTTTCATAAGAAAGTTAGTTTACTTACAAATATAGAACTGTATTTAGATTATGCTGTAGCTGATATTACACACTAGGAGTATGAAAAATCAATTTCAGATGTAATTAACAAAAATCAATCATCATTTACAAGACATCATAATCACTATGAGTTTTCTTTTCTATGTTCTGTCTCATTTGAATCCTTGTGCTTTGTAAAGAATTTTAATAATTGATTATTTTTTTATTCTTAACTGTGATATAAAGTCAATTAATTAATGTTTATCTTTTCATTCCATTGATAAATTCGTTATCGGAAAAGCATAGGCTGTATTTATACTATACTTTCGCAGTGCTAATTGCATATTGTAAATTTGAATTCTTAACCGTTATACCATTATGATTTCCTCTAGAAGACATTTTATTAAAAAATCTGTATTAGCATCTAGTATACTTCCATTTGTAAGTATTAATAAACTAGATGCCTATGGAGATAATGATCAAGATATATTAGATATTAGTATATTCTCAAAGCACTTACAATTTCTTGATTTCAAAGAGACGGGACAAATCGCTGCAGAATTGGGTTTTGATGGTGTAGACCTTACAGTGAGGCCCAAAGGCCATGTAATTCCGGAAAACGTAGTCACTGACTTTCCTCTTGCAATAAGTGATATTATTGAATATGGATCTTCTTGCAAGATGATAACTACGAGTATTGAGTCAGTAGATAATCCACTTGATTCAGCTATTATTAAGGCAGCAGGCCAAGCTGAAGTCTCTTATTATAGAACACATTGGTATAAGTACAAAAAAGATTTGTCAATGACTGAATCGATATCTCATTATCAAAATCAAGTGTATAAACTCGGGGAACTGAATAAAAAACATAATATTATCGGTTGCTATCAGAATCACGCAGGAACAAAAATTGGCGCTTCTTTTTGGGAAATTCATCAATTGCTATCAAGGGTAGATCCCAAGTATTTCGGAACTCAATATGATATAAGACATGCTACAGTCGATAGCGGATATTCATGGACGAACGGATTGGAATTACTTCATAAACAGATTAAGGTTATTGTATTAAAGGATTTTAAATGGGGGAGGGTAAAAGGAAAATGGAAAGCGGTTAATGTACCTGTAGGAGAAGGGATGGTTGATTTTGATAAGTATTTTAGGTTGCTAAAATCTTATGGTCTAAGACCACCAGTTTCATTGCATTTGGAATATCCATTGGGAGGAGCGGAAAAAGGAAAATATGAAATAGATGTAGATCCAAAGGTGGTCTATGATGCTATGAAAAAAGACTTAAAGGCCGTTCGAAAATTATGGAAAGATGCCTGATAAATTAAAAATTAACTTGGATTTGAAGTATTCGATAATAATAACATTTATAGTTCTTGTTTTTAATGGATGTAAGGACTCGGTTGTCCTGCCTTCATCATTAGTAAATGATAACGAAGAGCTATATAATGCGCTCTCAGACGCACAACCTGGAGATGAAATTGTAATGGCTAATGGCGTGTGGAAGGATGTCCAAATAAAAATAACACGCAGTGGTACTGAGAATAAACCTATTACTATAAGCGCAGAGACACCAGGCAAGGTGCAGCTTCAAGGCCAGTCTAATTTGGAATTAGGAGGAGATTATATTATTGTAGAAGGGCTTTATTTTGTTAATGGATATTCTCCATCTAAATCAGTTATCCACTTTGCTGTAAATGATACTGTAGCAAATCACTGTGTTGTAACCAATTGTGTGATTAAAGATTACAATAAAATGCAGAGAAATCATCAAGATTTATGGGTTTTAATAAAAGGAAGACATAACCAAATAGACCACTGTTATCTTGCTGGTAAATCTAATAGAGGCCCCACAGTAAGGGTAGATCTTGAGGGAAATCAAAATATTAATAATTATCATAAGATTATTGATAATCATTTTGGACCAAGACCTCCCAAAGGAGGACCGAGTGCAGAGACTTTGCAGATTGGAAATAGTTACACTTCTATGTGTCCTAGTTATACTCTAGTCGCTAATAACCTATTCGATGAGTGTAATGGCGAGGTGGAAGTGATCTCAAGTAAAACCAATTTCAATGAATTTAGAAATAATGTTTTTTATAAAAGTGAAGGGTCTCTTGTAACTAGACATGGTAACTATTGTACAGTGGATGGTAATTATTTTATTGGCGACGAATCATCAAGTAATATTGGTGGCGTAAGGCTCATAGGAACTGGACACACAGTCACAAATAATTACTTTTATAACTTAAAAGGCTCAGCATTTAGAAGCCCTCTTGCCGTAATGAATGGAATTCCAAAGTCGCCTTTGAATAGATATATTCAGGTGACAGATGTAATTGTTGCCCATAATTCTTGGATTAATTGTAAGGCTCCTTTGCAGTTTGGTGTTGGATCTAATATCAGTATGAAAGACGTACTACCTGCTTCTGAAATTAGGTCAGCAAGACCTAAACGAACAGTTGTTGCGAACAACTTAATCTATAATACTACAGGAGATTTGACTCCTATAATAGCTCATGATAAGTTGGATGGTATCCTTTTTAAGAATAATATAATCAATAATCAAGGTGTTGATTTCACAAATGTGCAAGGAGTAAAGACAGCATCATTTGAACTCAAAGAAATAGCGGATTATATATTGGCACCTTCAGATGGATTTCCAGAAGAAGATGTGTATTCTGGATTTGGGTTTGAGCAGTTTAATAGTGATTTATTTGGTGCTTCAAGAGAAGACAATAATTCTGTTGGTGCACTGTGTGGTCAACCGATTAAGGCGCCTGCTATTTTAGATCGATCTCGATATGGGACAGATTGGTTTAATATAGACTTAGCGGCGAATGATCCGACTACTCACTCTGTTAAGCCTGGACAAAATATTGGTGCTATAATAGCGCAAGCGGCTAACGGTGACATTATTGAATTGGCCGCTGGGAATTATGATATTTCTTCTTCGCTTATTATTGATAAAACACTGATTATTAAATCAAACTCAGCTGATTCAAAAGTTATTCTTGAGTTTAAAGGAGAAGAGAAGACACCATTGTTTGAGTTGAATCCAGATGCTGAACTTACTTTAACTGGCTTACAGCTTAGTGGTAATAGTAGTCAATATGCGTTTGCTAGTCTCAAAGAAAATATGTCAAGCCTTTATAATCTTACTGTTGATAATTGTGTTGTAGAGAATTTTGATTATATTTTAAAAGCATATAAGTATTCATTTTCAGATCATATTAACCTTATAGAGTCAACTTTTAGAAATTGCCATAACGGTATAGAATTATCAGAAGAAATTGATGATAAAGGAGAATATAATGCTGAGAATATCATGATCGATGGCTGTACTTTTGATGGTGTATCTGCAAATGTTATCGATTATTATCGAGGGGGATATGATGAATCAACTGTTGGAGGAAATTTAAGTATCACCAACAGTATTTTTACTAAATGTGGAGCAAAAGAAAAGAATGGAATTCTACTTAATACATATGGAATAATTAATGTTGATATCTCCGGTAATTCCTTTAAGAATAATAGAGTTCGGCAAGTTGCTCAACTCTGGGGAGCTAAGAATAATAGTCACTCGAATAATACATTCACAAATTCGGGTAAGATTGTTACTGAAGAAAATCTTAAGTTGAAACTTTTTTATTAAAAAAAAGACAGGTTTCATGTATGAAATGATATATCCCTTCTACTTGATTATGTCCTTTCTTTTGTCCAAAATATGATGCCGAGTACATGGAGCCAAGTACCATTAATAATAAAGGCACTGCCCATAAAATAGAACTAGATTCGCCAATTGATTTGTTAGCAAAACCTATTACAGTAATGATCAATATTGATAATCCGATGATAGCATAGATAAATACAAACATCGTCCATATATCGGGTGCAGGTCCATAGATTCCTGTTATAACAGTTTGGCCGTTTTTATCAACGGAGGACTCCATAGAAAGCGAGAAGTATGGTGACCAATAATGTTTATCAGAAGAAATTGGATATACATTAATACAGCCATTGCTAACCCATCCACTATATTTTACATTTGGTTCTTTGAATGCTTTAGAGAATTGGTAAGTAAGTTCGTCAATCGATAGGTCACTGACTATTACAAACCTAGGTCTTAGATCAAATACTTTCGGCTTTATAAGAGACTTCATTAATGATTTTGGGTTACGTTAAATATTTTATTGGTTATTGTAATTCCAGCATAAAATAAAGAAACTAACTTGATCAATTCTAATCCAACATACCACCAATGAGCACTAGACTTAGGTGGTTCTATTCCACTAAGAATTATATCTATTCTATTGTCTAGAATGGGCATGAGCCATGCGTTATCAAATACTACAATTAGGAATGGTATTACGAAAAGTTTCCAGTGACTAAATTTTGATTGTTTCAATAATAGACCAACTATTATTAGCGTGAATAACATTTCAATTTTTGTTAGGGCGCCAAAAACAAGTTTTCCAATTCCCAAACCTAGAGGCAGTGTTATCCCAGGTGCTTGAAACTTTAATGGAGCCTCCAAGAAAGAAATGCCACAAAGCATCCCTACCCAGATGAAAGTGATTGCAATTATAATAATTGTTACTGTTTTATTCATTTTCTGAGATTTGATAATAGAAAGCCCAACTTACTAAGACTCCGTATAATATGATAGTAATAGACGACATAGGCATCAGTATAGCAGCTATTACTGGACTTAACTGTCCATTCATGGCAAAATACAAGCCGATAATATTATATGAGAATGCAAGTGTAAATGCTCCATATATTATATACTTAGCGGTTCTCAGATAATTTAGTTGTGGATATAGATTGCAGAAATTTTTGGCATCGATTATACCATCACAAGCGGGTGAAAAATTATTTGATTCATCAGATATTACTATCCCAACATTTGCTTGTTTTAGTGCCCCTGCGTCGTTAAGTCCGTCACCGATCATCATGACTACTTTTCCATTATTCTGCAGTTCCTTTATCTTATCCAGTTTGTCTTTTGGGCTTTGATTAAAATGGACTTTTGCGTCTTTTCGAAGCAGTGTTTTTATTCGTTCACTTTCTTGATCACTATCTCCAGAAAGTACAGCTATTTGATATTTCTTGTTTAAATTCTTTAAAATGTTTTCTACTCCTTTTCTGAATGCATGTTTGAATTTGTATTGGCCAATATACTTCCCATCTATTTCTATAAAGACTCCTTGTTCGTTACGCTTTACTTCTGAACCAAAAACAAAGGAGGCCGATCCAATTTTGATAGTAGTATCACAGCAGAATGCAATTAATCCGCTACCTATTACATCTTTATATTCATCTATATCTATAATATCATCATTTTTTAATGAATGAACTATCGCAATGCTTAATGGGTGAGAACTATGACTACATACTGACTTTATCATTGTTCTTTGATTGACGGTAAGGGTAGGGCCATGATAGGAGATTTCCATCTGCTTACTATTTGTAAGCGTACCTGTTTTATCGAATATTATATAGTCAACATCTTGGAGGTGTTCTATTGTTTGTACATTCCGCAAGTAGATTCCATCTTTAGAGAGTAATCGTAATATATTTCCATAAGTGAATGGAATAGCCAATGCAAGTGCACAGGGGCACGCAACTATCAATACAGAAGTGAATGTATTGACTGCCATTGATAGATCAGTAGGGAGCCAATATATCATGGTCATTATGGCGATTATGATAACGATTAAGGTGAAATATTTACTTATATGAGATATCAATAAGCTAGATTTGGAGTTATCGTTTTTATTGAATATATCTTCATTCCATAATTGAGTTAGATAAGATTGATCTACTTTCTGGGAGACAATTACATTTATGCTTTCTCCTTGATGGCGACCACCTGCATATAATTGATCCCCGATTTGCTTTGAAATTAAGTTTGATTCTCCCGTCACGAAACTATAATCAATCCTAGCTTTGCCTTTCATTAAAATACTGTCAGAGGGTATAAGTTCTTGATTTCTGATTCGAAGAGTATCCCCAGGTTTTATATGATCCAAAGATTTGCTGATCCATTCATTTTCATGTAAAACGTTGGCTGATATTGGGAAATATGATTTGTAATTTCTATCAAAATTTAATGATTGATAGGTAAATGATTGAAACCATCTACCGATAAGTAAGAAAAAAACAAAGCCTGTAAAACTATCTAAATATCCTTCACCGCTTTGACCTATAATTTCATAGAGGCTTCTACTAAAAAGAGCTAACATTCCGAGAGCGATGGGTAGATCGATATTGAAATCTCGTAGTTTGATGCCTTTGTAAGCTGATTTTAGATAGTCAATGCCACTATATAAAAATACAGGTAATGCAAGAATTAAATTTATGTACCCTAAATGAAATGAAACGGGAACATTATGAAGGCCTAAGTATTCTGGGAAGCTAAGCAACATAATATTTCCAAAACAAAATCCAGCAACTCCAAGTTTTAAAATTAGTTGTCTTTCGAAAGTTGCAACTGATTTTTTCCCATCTAATTGATCATAATTCATCTCGGGTTCATAGCCAATTCTATCTAAAAGTTCTACCACTTTTCTCAATGTTGTGATATTATTTCTATATGTGATAGTTACTTTTTTACTAGCGAAATTTACCGTTGATTTTATAATTCCGTTGTCAAGTAAGTTTATATGTTCTAATAACCATAAGCATGAGCTACAGTGTATCTGAGGCACTAAGAATGTTGTTTTTGAAATGTCGCCTTCTGCAAACGTAGTAAGTCTTGAAATGATATCAACACTGTCTAAATATTCGAATGATTTCTTAAAAGATGATTTTTGAGATATACCAGGCTTATTTTCAAAGCGATAGTAATCGGTCATGCCATTCTCTTTAAGGAGGCTATAAACCATCATGCATCCATTACAGCAAAAAAGTTCATCGTCCAAATGATATTTAGAATCATGACAATTATCACCACAATGACTGCACTTTAGAAGAGTTTTGGTAGTTGAAACCATACTGAAGCTATGCGTTGTAGAATACAATTGCTAACATGGCAATTGCCACTAGAATCAACAATATTATTATCATATAAGTGACTAGCGCATACTGCTTGTGTGATGTATTACTCATAGATCTTTTATTTAGATAATATTTAGTAGGCGAAAAGTTAATTAGGTAGAATACAAAACCTATTGAACGGTAAGGCATAGATGAATGAATTGAAAAATTAACTTAATAGTAAAACACTAATTTTAAAGTCAACTTCAATTTTGATAACTAAAGAACATACAGATAATTAGATTGTAATTCTAGTTGGTATTAGGCATGAGGTTATGCAGCTTTTGTTCTTTTGATATCTTCTGTGATCGCTAATATTCGCGCCGATCGTTTTGTTGGGAAAAATGTGACAGCTGTCATTGCAGACAAGAATATAGGAAGAGCGATGATTGCGAGTACGGGAATACCTAAGAAGAATGGAGCAATTACTGCGACCATCATAAGTGAAAATCTAAGTACTACTGTGTCAAAAGATGCTGTAAAGAATGTCATAACTTTATTTTTAGTGTTTTAAATTATCTTATTAATAACACTACAAATATCGTCTAGACTAGATCTGGAAAGTATGATGCAGATCATAAGTTGACATGATGTTAATCAATTTCTTATTGTGGCATATCTAAAAGTGCTTTTTTGTCCAGAATTGCTATATGAGACGGTTGAATTTCAATTAATTTTTCTGTTTTAAAATTTGAAAGAGTTCTGATTGTAGTCTCTTTTGCAGTACCGGCCATTGCCGCAATATCTTCACGCATGACTTTGATTTTATTGTCTACCGCTTTTTCTGAAAGTAAGAGTAGGGCATTTGCCACTTTTTTCCGAACAGAACTATAAGCCAAATCTATCAATTGCTTTTCATTATGATCTGCATGTTGAGCTAGCATAGTAATAAACTTTGCTGCGAAATCTCGATTGTTAAATAACAATAATTTGAAATCTTCTACAGGAATCAGCCTTAGTACTGTGTTTTCAAAAGTGATAGCTTGATCTGAATAAACACTATTGTTAAGTAAAGGCATAAATCCAAAAAAGTCTCCTTCTCCATAAACGTGTGTAATTAAATCTTTGTCAAATTCATTGGTTTGGATAGTTTTTACCTGGCCTTGTACTATATGATATAACCATTTTGGATATTGACCTTCTTGATATATTATTGCTTTCTTTTGGAACGTGCGGACTTCTCTTTCTTTAGATAAGTTGTCTTGTTCTTTTTCCCCTTTGGCTTTGTCGAAAAACTGTCTTACTCCTTTGTCGCTATTATCTAGAGCTTTGAGTTTGGATGCCTTGTTGAGTCTCATTTCTAAAGCATCTAGTAATTCAACATCATCATACGGTTTGGTGATATAATCATCCGCTCCAAGCCCCATTCCTTTTCTGAAGTCTGACTTCTCTGCCTTTGCTGTCAAAAACATGAACGGTATATGCATCAACTCTGGATCTTGATTAAGAATCCTTAATACTCCAAAACCATCAAGTTCTGGCATCATAACATCGCATAAGATTAGATCTGGCTTATGTTCTTTCACTTTCCTTAGTCCAACTTTTCCATTTACAGCTTCTATTGACTTATAGCCTGAGAGTTCTAATATCTCAGCTAGGTTTTCCCTTACATCTGTATTATCCTCTATAATTACGATTGTTTTCATGTTTAGGCTTTTAATAAGTTAGTGTATGGAACTTTGACAAAGAATGATGTGCCTATTTCATGTTGACTTTCGAACCTGATTGTACCGCCTAGAATCTCAACATATCTATTTACTATGTTCAAGCCTAATCCTGTTCCTTGAATATTAGTGACATTTCCAGCTCTGAAGAATCGTGTAAACAAGTGTTTTTGATCTTCTATTGGGATACCAATTCCATGATCTTTCACAATTAATTCGAAGTATTCTTTATGAAAATGTATATCACAAGCGATATCCTTTTCACTATATTTAATAGCGTTTGAAATCAAATTGAAAATAATGTTTCTTAGAATTCTTTCATCTACTATGACATGCGGTTCTTTTCCATGTATTGTATGAACTATCTTCTGTTCTGATTTTAGTAATTGCTTAGTATCTTCAATAATTTCTAAACACAAAAGATCTAAGTTGAGCTCAACAAGATTAATTTCTACGCGTCCCTCTTCTAATTTGCTTAAGGATAAAAAGTCATTCAGTATGCCAGTTAAGTTGGCCACTGAAGCTTTGATCCGATTGACATGTTTTTCTCTTTTGTCTTGTTGATCTTCCTTATCGTAACGACCAATAATAGCAGCGGAGGATAGTATAGATGTTAGTGGTGTTCTGAATTCATGCGAAGCCATAGAAACAAACCTTGACTTCATTTCATTAAGTTCTTTTTCTTTACTTAGTGATCTTGTCAAATCTTCCTGACTGTTCTTCAGTTTTTGTTCTGTTAGCTTTCTTTCTACTATTTCTGATTTATATGCTTTATTAGTAGACAAGAGTTTATTGACAGTCTTTTCTAATTCATATGTTCTTTGAGATACAGTTTGTTCTAGGTTTCTATTGAGATTTATTATTTGTTGCTCGGCATCTTTTACGTCTGATAAATCATGAATAACCCCAGTGTAAATAATTCTATCATTTAATATTACCTCACTTACAGCAAGTCGAAATGGAAATATCTCACCATTTTTCTTTTTCCCTTTCACTTCTCGCCCCTCTCCAATTATATGAGGAACTTTTGTTGTATTGTATCGATGAAGATACCCATCGTGCTCCGAATGATAGGGTTCTGGCATAAGCATTTTGATGTTTTTCCCTCTTACTTCGGATACTTTATAACCGAATAGTCCAGCTGCAGCCGGGTTCATTCGTTCTACATTTCCACGAATATCAATTGTTAATATTCCATCTATAGCTGTGTCTATTATTGCTTCCAATTGCATTAATAGATCCGTAGTGTCATTATTCATTTTTCTGCTTTTCATGGGCTAAGATACTTAATCTAAATCATCTTAATTAGTGATTAAAGTCATGTGTCTTGATGATCTAAATCAGGTTTAATAATTCTTTCAATCCTTATTTTTGGATCAAAATAATAATCATATGAATCTATTAGGACCAGTAAGCGATATAATGACCGCCAATCCCATAACTCTGCCTCCATCTGCTACGATTGGGGATGCAGCGAAGATATTCGATGAACATAAAGTGCATCATATTCCTATAGCAATTGATAATACGCTTTTGGGTATTGTATCTATGAGCGATTATCTCTTTTTTAGGAGAGGATTCTTAGACGATAGAGACGATGAGAAAATTGAAGATATTCGAATGAACAATTATGAAGTGAACTTTATAATGACCAAAGGCTTAGCTACTATGAGTCCATCCGAGCGAATCAATATAGCACTTGATATATTCAAAGAGAACTTATTTCATGCTATTCCTATCGTTAATAACGGTGAACTTGTAGGAATCCTTACTACCCATGATATTATTATTAACCTAGCTAAAGATAATGGAGCATATGCAGAATACGACTGAAATAAAAGTACTAGGAACAGGCACATCTAAACATCAAATGGTCACTTCCGTATTGAAAGAATTTTTAAATAAGGCGGGTATAATAATCCCAATAACTGATTATACAGATATTGATACTTTTTTGGAATATGGTATAGATTTGGTGCCAGCTGTCATCTTTCGTGACAAGATTTTTAATATTGCAGGCAATGGGAATTTCAATAGGACATTACGTAAAGCCGTAAGTTCCATTTTGAAAGAAAGTAATTTTGGGCATATTGAAAAGATAGTGATCCCTGTAGATTTTTCTGATATATCTAGTAATGCATTTGCTTATGGTCATCGTTTGGCAACTGATCTTGGAGCAATTACAAAGGCAGTCCATGTTTTTTTTCCTGAAGCAAAAGAAATAATTGAATCTGCTACAATGAATGTTGATTTTGTTAGATTACGAGAATCTTATTTAGAAGATTTTATAGCAACATTTGACCATGATTGGGGAAGTGATTTTATGAGATTATCTCTAATAGATGGCGAATTCCGAACAGGTTTTCCAGGAGAGGAAATTTTGGACTCCATAGAAGAAAATGCTGCATGTATTACTGTGATGGGCTCTACTGGTGATTCAGGACTTTTAAAAAAATGGTTTGGTTCCGTTTCCACAAAAATAATGAATGAATCACCAGCCCCCGTATTAATAGTACCTGAAGGAGCAAATTATCATGGTGTTAATAGTATAGCATATGCTTATGATGATATTGAACAAGATAAAGCTGTTTTAAAGGACTTAGCATCATTTGCTGATCGTTTTGGTGCTGAGATACATCTTATTCATGTTAATAAATCAAAAGAAACTAATCCAGGATTTTACATTACTGAATTATTGAGCGGTTATTATCCGTCTGCTTTAATTACTACATCTACTATAGAAGCAGAAGATATTTCCATTGGAATATCAGATTATTGTGTATCTCATAACATTGATCTTATTAGTCTCTCTACACATAAAAAGGGGTTCTTAGAACAATTGTATGATGATAATATAAGCCAAGAAGTTTCGACCATAGGAAGTCTACCGCTTTTAATTTTAAAGAAGTAGTAATTCGATATTGACATAAAACAATAGACTGATTCTGTATGATTTTAAGATATATTGCTGTTAAAGAGACAGTAGTATCTAGATTTTCTACAGTTACTATTTAAATATTGTTTTGTGCCATATTTTCTATTTAACCTAGTTAACCTAGTTTAGACTCTTTAGATCTTTAGTGTATAAAACTAAATTTTTATTGATCAAGTCTTTTTATACGAACGATTGATTTTCTTTCTTTTGTTTTATCTCTATCATTTTAATCTACATTGATTATGTTGCTTCTATTTATCAATTAAACAATCAATCGATTACTAATAAAGAAAGCAGCAAGAATGCTGCTTTCTAAAACGCAATAAACCACAAGTATACTAATTGTTAATTTTCAGCCCAGTGTATTCATTTGTTCACCTATATAAAATTTATTGAATCAAAACATAAATCCTAATTGAAACCCCACTTTGGGCTTTACTCCTTTATATTCAGGATCAAAGACATTAACTTCTTCATAATAATTATTAGGATCTATGATTTCGGTTTTAGTATCGGTGAAGTCAGAATATCGAACGCCACCACCAATATAGAAATCAACTAAAATTCTCTTAGTTATGTCTAATTGGATCCCAATAATAGCACCACCTTCAGTCGAATTAATATTCTTGGTCATAGTCATTGTAAAGGATTCATTTTTTTCATTATCCCACCAAGAATATTGATAATCCTCGTTGTAATCTAAATACTGAGCATATACACCTGCGTAAAACCCTATATTATAGAAACCTAGAAAAACAGATTTTTCATCACTACGCATATGTGATAAATACACTCTATACTGAGCTCCAAGCTGATAACCTTCTTTTGATTCTCTTAGATCATCTTTCAAGAAAATAGATGGCATAATCATTAGACTAGAGGATCTGTCACCAAAGTATCTTTCGTAAGACATCTCAAATTGAGCGTTACCAAATTCTGCTGGACTTATCTTTATCGCATTTGTTTGATCAAAGTGATTACCCTGACTTACTCCCAACATGGGCAATAAGATTATTAATAATTGAAATACATTTTTCATATCATTGTAATTTTTAGATTTTATAATTGAAAACATGATGATTATATCTCTTCGTCAATAATAAATTCTAGTACATCCTTAGTGGTAATTATTCCAATCAATTTGTTGTTTTCGACGACAGGTAACGAATGAAAATCACCTTGTAATAAAAGCTCAATAGCAAACTCTATGGAATGCTCAGGTGTTACTAGAACAGGGTCAGCAGTCATTATATCTGCAGCTGTAGTGATAAATAGAACTTTACTTGTATATGATTTTCCAGTGGTTGATTGAGATAAATTAAGCGCTTTTCTGTATAAGTCCGTTTTTGATATAATTCCAAGAAGGTTTTTCCATTTATCAACAACAGGAAGGTGATCAAAATCATGATCTTTTATCTTCTGGATCACCTTGTTTATGCTATCCTCATTATACACAGTAATAGGATTTGGTGTCATTATATTAAGTATCGTTGGTGTTTTTTTCATTTGAATTAAAATTATATTATTGCTAAAAATGGAGTTAATATTTCCTCTTGAGCTGTAAATGTTTTAAGGTAGCTCATGTAGCTTTGTCTTAATAGAATGGCATGGTCGCATAAGTTGTAATTGATATAGTCATCATTGTTTACGGCTATATTGAATTCTTCCATAGTTTTTTGAAGATGTATTTTTGCCATGGTTTGTATTTTGTATCCTAAATGATTATTCCCAAATAATTCTATAGAAGGGTAGTGTCGGTTGACAAGTTCCCATTTCTCATTCATGCAATTCACCATCATCTGGAATTCTCCCCACTCGTAAAGATCAAGTTTAGGATCTATTGCAGTTTTTGTTGTGTTGTACATTTCTTCTTCAAAGCTCCACAGTTGGTATAGATATGGATTATAGTCATCTTCTGTTGGTAACATTATATATTGACCTTTTAGATCACGAAGTTTTTCTAATGACCACTGCTCATCTTTTATTAGTACTTCTTTATTAAATTTTTCTAGATCGTTCACTAGACTGTTGAGAACTGTTTCTTCTCCATCACAATAGATGTGATAATTTTCATCTATTATGTTTTTCAACTCATTTATATTTTCATGTGCTCGTGCTCTTTGCTTCAAGTAGAGATTGTACTCAATTGTAGAGAACAAAATTTGAGTTTTACTATAATCGTCACTCTGTTCAATTTGAATTGTTTGTTGGCTTTTACTATTGTTGCCGCAACTAGAGAAGACACCTAAATGGATTGTTATAAAAAGAATTAGTATATGTTTCATAAGTAGTGATTTCATTGTTTTATTATATTTCAAAGATCATCGCAAAACATCTTTATTAAGCTGATAATGATCATTGACATTGATGATTGATATCATTGAAATCAGCCTATAAAGCAAAATAGCCTTTTCGACGTTTCGAAAAAGCTATCTTGTCTTACCAAACTTTACATGCATCATTACTCTGGTAGAATCATAAGAGGAATATTTGTTAATGCTAATTCCGCTGATGTATTACCCACAGTTAATAGTTTTTGCCAGAAGCTTTTTTCTCGTCTTACCATAATTAACATACCAGTATTGTTATTCTCTGCGTATCCTTTTATAGCTTTTATGGTATTGGTGCTGTCTTGTACGATTACTTCACCCATTGTATTACCTAAGTATTGGGATATGTACGGATCAAATGGGATGTCCTCTTCATTGTTTCTTATATGTAGTATATCTATTTTCTGTGATAAGTATTTTGCTAATGAGACGGGAATATTAAATGCTTTGGGATTATCTAAAATTTGATTGTCTAGAGCAAGTAGTATTTTGCTATTTGTAAATTTTAGTTTTACTTTTTCTGGTATAGCTAGGATTGGAATAGGTGTCTTAGTAGATAACTTTTTAGTTGTGCTCCCGAATAATGTAGTTCTAAGACTATTGCCTCCTTGTGTACCCATGACGATAATGTCGATATCGAAGTGCTTAACATACTTTAGTATTGCATTTATAGTGTTGCCTTTCATTATCTTAGACATGGGGATTGTCTTATTCTTGACCAGGGGTAATAAGTTGGAAATTAGATTTTTCATGTCTTCCTCGTAATTTTCTCTAATTTTTTCATCCATATTGATAAAAGATGTAGAACTTTTGGCTACCTGATAAACTGATAATATATGAATTTCAGCATCTATAACATTTGAAAGACTTATAGCGTATTCTAATGCTGTAATAGAGTGTTCCGAGAAATCTGTTGGGCAGAGTATTTTCATTATTAATTTAGTTTAATTATTAATGGCAGAAATAGTTGTACAGTAACTTTTATAAATTACTAATGTTCATAGGCATTTTTGAGTATGCAAGATTGAGAAGATCGTATGTTGTAATTATTCCTACAAGTTTGTTCTCATTAATGACGGGCAATGCATGGAATAGGTTCTTTTTGAAGATATCAGCACAAGTTTCTAATGTATCCTCTGGCATTACAGTAACTAACTTACGATTCATTCTATCATCAGCAGTGTGGCTATTTAGTAATTGTTCGTTGGCCTTTATTGATGTTCTAAGGTTAAGGTTTGTTCCCCAATCTTTGAGAAGTTGTATATCGTTTTTGGTTAGAATACCTAGTAGAATATTGTGCTTGTCGACGATAGGAATATGATTAAAATGATGTTCTTTCATTAGGTTCTCTACTTTTGACATTACATCATTTTCGCCTACTGTAATTATATTAGTAGTCATTACATTCTTAACTTTTGTTCGTAATAATTCCGTTGTGTTCATTATTTAGTATTGATGGTCGTTCTGAAATATTTGATTAAGTCCATGTTGGTAAGAAGTCCTACTAGGACATTATTTTCTTTAACAGGTAAGCAGTTTATTCTTTTGTTTATCATTGTATCTATAGCCTCTGATATTAAAGTTGCAGTCTTAATGCAATAAGGGTTCCCTGTCATTATTTCATCCACTGTTGACATTTCATATTTTTTCCTTCGAAGAAATTCGTCAAATGAATGATTGGCCATACCTTCCAAGAATAGTAAATCACCAAGACTTATAATTCCCCTGATTTCGCCCATTACCGCTACTGGTATGTGATGAATTTCAAATTCGTCAAATAATTCTTTTGCTCGCTGAACTTTATCTTTAGGATGAAGTGTCTTGAGATTTGTGCTCATGATTTCGCTTACTGATATATTTAAATTAGTGCTCATAATGTTTAGTTTGTTTTGGGCCATTTTTATTTTATTATCAAAACGGGACAATCAATTTTGCCAGCTGCGTCTAATGCTGCATTTGGTATAAATAGTTTTTTTATTAAGTTTCTATTTCTGTTGCTCATTATTAGGACATCGGGAGATTTATCTTCCAAATAATGTTTTATTCCAGCATTTACATTATAGTCAGTTAAGAAGGTAGAATCGGACTTGTAAGGTTCTGCAAGCTTTTCAAATTCTTTGAGTACTGTGGTCATCAATACTCTTGGCTGTGTGAAGAAGCTAGAAGTATTAATGCTTACAAAGTGAACCTCTGCATCATTAGATGGCTTGAGCAGTTGGAGAGATCGAATAAGCACATCTTGGTCACTAAAATCTAAATCAGATGCAAAAACCAAATTATCTATTTTGAAATCTTTCATCTCAGATTTTACAACCAGGACTGGTATGTCTACTTTTTTGATTATTTGTTGAGTTGTTGTACCCCAGATGCTATCACTCTCATCCAATCCAGTGGAGCCTATTACTATAAGATCAACTTTTTGAGTGCTTATTAATTCTAAGACTCCTTCCAAAAGATCAATGGCACCTATTATAAAGTGTACTTTAATACCTAAATCTATTGCCTTTTTTCTCCATCCATTTAGTTTGGTTTTGATTATCTTATTATTCCTATTTCTAATGAATAATTGAGGTTCGGAGTCTAATTCGTACAAGATATGATCAGTAGATTTTAGAACATGATATATATCCAGGTCAGCATTATGATGCTTAGCAAAAGTCATTGCCGCTTCGATTGCATGATTAGAAACATTAGAAAAATCTGTTAGTGTTAGTATTTTTTTCATGTTTGATTGTTTGTTGACCAAATATTCAAAATAAATCATCAGGGACATTATGATTTAGATCATCACATGAGATGATTCTAATCACGGTATACCTGCGTTGTTATTCTCAATCTTGTATCCATATTCAATTAATATTCATTAATGTTCAAACTTTATATATTATGGATAAAGTCAATTTCATGTTTCTATTTCTTGCATTGGTAGCAGAAATTATTGGGACAATAGGGGGATTTGGATCTTCTGTATTTTTTGTTCCGGCTGCAAATTTTTACTTTGATTTTGAAACAGTTTTAGGGCTCACCGCAGTATTTCATGTATTTAGTAATATTAGTAAGATTGCACAATTTCGCAAGGGGCTAGATAAAAGGCTGATTCTATTTCTTGGAATACCCGCAGTTGTCTTTGTTATTATCGGTGGATTGCTAGCTAAGTATATAGTAACTACATATCTAGAGATAGGCCTTGGTGTTTTCTTGGTTTTTTTAAGTGGATATTTTTTAATTAATAAGAATGTGAAGATAAAAGCTGGGAATTCGCAGGCTATCGTCGGTGGTACATTATCTGGATTTCTTGCTGGTTTGCTTGGCACTGGTGGTGCGGTTAGAGGACTTACAATGGCTGCCTTTAATTTAGAGAAAAATGCATTCATAGCTACTTCTGCCGTGATCGATTATGGTGTGGATTTTAGTCGTACAATTATCTATTATTTAAATGGTTTTATTAAGACTGAAGTGATGATCTATATCCCATTTTTACTTGCTATTGGATGGATTGGTACATGGGTTGGTAAGAAAGCTTTAGCCTATATTCCACAAGAAAATTTCCGAAGGTTTAGTTTACTCTTAATTCTCCTTGTTGGAGTAATCACTATTGTTAAGGTGTACTATCAACTTTGATTTGAGTTTTAAATTCTACACAGAATCTATTTATTTTTCATGAAACTCAATATGTTAGAATATGGACTAACTATGTACTATTCATTATTTATTTGGGTTGAATTTAATTGTTTTAGCAAAATGACAAAGATCATATCGGAGAGTGATTTTAGTCATTAGAAATCAAAGTGATATAATTGAATATTGCAGTGTAACAAATCAAATAATCATGAAGTTATTATATGTTTTATCGTTGATAGTAATAGCCATTTCTTGCGCTCCACCTGTAGTGTTCGAGCAAGCATATCCATCTGATCAAGATGATTTGACATCTATTCCGAGTTCTTACCAAGGAACATTTATATGCGAAAGCGATAGTGCATTGGTTGTAATAACTGACCATAATATCACATTACATAAAACCCACTATTTTGATACTCCTACAAAATATATAGAGGAAAGAGAGGATTGTAAGATTGTAAATGATAAAATGTATGTGACTGGACGTCTAGAGTGCATCCCGGTAACTCTTATCAATGATACAGTTGTCAGGGGAATAGTGAATGAAACTGATACTTTATTTGTAATGCAGGAGGGATCCGTAGCTCGACTATATAAAGGGCACCTTGTTATAAATCAAAAAATCAAGACAAAAGAATGGGCGATAAGTTTACTCTCTCCTGAAAATGGAGGAGATATTAGTTTAAGAGCAATCACTAAACAGACTAATATTAAAAATGTAGCCAAGGTCACGTCAACTACCGATATTACTACTGATCAAGATAAAAATACCAGATACAGAATTGTACCAACTATGAAAGAGTTCGATGAACTACTTGCAGATGAAAAGATATTCATCAAATGTGAATATTTGGTACGTGTGGAGTTGGAGGATCTGTTTCTCAATTAATATTCAATTCTTCAAAAATAACGATACGATTAGAAAAGAATAATGCAAATCACAACTGATTGACTTTTAGGTTTGACTATTTCAAAGCATAATAGTAGTCCCTTATGTACTATTAGGTTTAGTCAATTATTCTGTTTGATACTATCATCATTCTTATCTGTTGGTCACTATTCATTATTCGATATACTTAATATAATATGTATTAGAAACTATTGACAATTAATAACAATTAAATACGAATTCAAATGAAAAAGAGAACGCACGTTTCTAAAATAATGACAACGAATCCGATAACAGTCAACTTAACTAACAATGTAAAAGATGTTGCAAAGATATTCGAAGAGAAGAATATAAGACACATCCCTGTTGTGTCTGGAAGTGACTTAATTGGAATGATTAGTAAAAACGATATGGAGAGAATTTCATTCGTGTCAGAGACTCAAGACCCAAAGGTCAAAACCCAGATCTTTGATGGCCTCAAAATTGAACAAATAATGACAAAAAATCTCGAAACAGTAGAGTCAAAAGATGAAATTCGAGATGCAGCAAAACTCTTATCTCAAGGGAAATACAATGCTTTGCCAGTAATGGTTGATGGTCACTTAGAGGGTATTCTAACCTCTACAGATGTCATTAATTACCTTTTAGAACAATATTAAAAATTAAACCAGAAATTATGAATTACACTGAACAATATAAGCATATCAATTCTGTATTGAGAAAGTTAGGAGGGGATAGCCCTGAAATGATGCAACACTTCGGAGCTTTGCATAAGTCATCAACTAAGGCAGGAGTTCTTCCAAATAAGACTAAAGAATTAATTGCATTAGGTATATCTATTTCTATAAGATGTAACGAGTGCATCACCTATCATTTAAATGATGCTTTGCAAGCTGGAGCAACAGATGAAGAAATTATTGAAACTATTAATGTTTCTGTAATGATGGGGGGAGGACCAGCTCTTATGTATGCCACACATGCATATGAAGCATTGCATGAGATGAGACTCACGAAATAGAGTCATTTTCAAATCAATAAAAATACTTTGAGGCATGATTATTATCATGCCTCATGTTGATTAATATCATTAGAAAAAAAGATTAGCACATCTACCTTGCATCAATAATAATGATCTAAATCATGCAGATAATTCTATACATAATAATAGTGAGTTTACTTGTAGCTGGAGGATTCCTTATGGCATTTTTTTGGGCTGTTAATGATGGTCAGTATGAGGATGATTTTACTCCATCGATGCGTATACTTGTTGAGGACGATATGCTGGAGCCCTTGGCCGTAAATGATAAAATAATTAGTAAGCAAAACAAATCAAACCAACATGTCTAAAATTGAGAACTTTAGTTACGATAACAAGATCGTTAGGGATTTTGGTATAGCCACAACCGTTTGGGGTATTGTGGGTATGCTTGTAGGCCTTTGGGCCGCTTTACAGCTTGTGTGGCCACAGTTTAATTTGACCCAATATTTTACTTTTGGTCGTATAAGACCGTTACATACGAATGCTGTAATTTTCGCATTTGTTGGAAACGGCATTTTTATGGGAGTCTATTATTCCTTACAGAGACTTCTAAAAGCCAGAATGTATAGTGATAAGTTATCCAAAATTCATTTTTGGGGTTGGCAGTTGATTATAGTAGCGGCCGCAATTACTTTACCATTGGGCTTTACTAGTTCAGGAGAATATGCTGAATTAGAGTGGCCTATTGATATCGCAATAGCACTTATATGGATTGTTTTTGGTCTCAATATGTTTGGGACTATTCTCAAAAGAAGAGAAAATCACCTTTATGTAGCCATATGGTTTTATATTGGAACATGGGTAACTGTGACGCTTCTTCATGTAATTAAGAATCTAGAGATTCCAGTTAGTATGTGGAATAGTATTCCTGTATTCGCTGGGGTACAGGATGCACTTATCCAGTGGTGGTATGGTCATAATGCTGTTGCGTTTTTCTTGACTACTCCTTACTTAGGATTGATGTATTATTTTCTGCCTAAAGCTGCAAATAGGCCTGTGTATTCCTATAAGTTATCTATCATTCATTTCTGGGCATTGATATTTATATATATATGGGCAGGACCTCACCATTTGCTTTATACTTCACTGCCAGACTGGGCTCAGTCATTAGGTACAGCTTTTAGTATAATGCTTATAGCTCCGTCTTGGGGAGGTATGTTGAATGGACTGCTAACTCTCCGAGGAGCGTGGGATAGAGTTAGAATAGATCCAATTTTGAAATTTATGGTTGTTGCAGTTACAGCTTATGGTATGGCTACACTTGAAGGCCCGCTTCTTAGTATCAAATCAATCAATGCAATTAGTCATTATACAGATTGGACTGTTGCTCATGTGCATGTTGGTACACTTGGCTGGAACGGGATGTTGACTTTTGGTATTCTCTATTGGTTATGGCCTCGTCTATATGGAACTAAATTATTCTCTGTTAAGATGGCTAATGTACATTTTTGGTTAGGAACATTAGGAACACTTTTTTATACCGTCCCACTTTATTGGGCAGGTTGGACCCAAAGTTTAATGTGGAAAAAATTTACACCTGATGGATTCTTGGCTTATGGTAATTTTCTTGAAACGGTAACACAAATATTACCAATGTATATGCTAAGAGCACTAGGAGGGACAATCTATGTGATCGGAGTATTACTTATGGCATACAATTTATACAAAACAAGTAAGGCTGGATCTTTGATTGAGAATGTTAACTCTTCCGCTCCTCCAAGACAAATTCATGTTTCACATAAAGGTGAACATTGGCATAGATGGATTGAAAGAAGACCAATCCAAATGCTGATTGGAAGTGCTATAGTTGTAGTGATTGGAGGATTAGTAGAGATATTTCCGATGTTAGTAATTGATAAGAATGTACCAAAAATAGCTAGTGTTCTTCCTTATACTCCTCTTGAGCTAGAAGGTCGTGATCTGTATATCAAAGAAGGTTGTGTCAGTTGCCATTCTCAAATGATACGACCATTCAGATCAGAAACTGAGCGTTACGGAGAATTTAGTAAATCTGGAGAGTTTATATATGATAGACCGCATCTATGGGGAAGTAAACGTACTGGACCAGATCTCCATCGAGTAGGTGGTAAGTATCCACATAGTTGGCACTACAATCATATGTTAGAACCTGAAAGTATGTCACCAGGTTCTATTATGCCTCCATATCCTTGGTTACTGGACCAAGATCTGAATACAGATTATACCGCGGCAAAAATAAAGGTACTCAAGATGCTTAATACACCATATCCATCTGGATTCGAAAATAAGGCTGTTGATGATCTCAAAGTGCAAGCTAAAATTATTGCTGATGAACTCAGAGAGCAGGGCGTAGAACAAGAGCACTTAGAAGATAAAGAGATTGTAGCATTGATAGCATATCTACAGAGACTTGGAACTGATATTAAGCCGAAGTGATCGCTGACAATTAATCAAATGAATAATAATTAGAATCATGTACAAATACATATTAGAAACTGCAGGGAATATTAATTGGATGGCATTATTCGCCTTGATTACATTTTTCATTGTATTCACGATGTCAGTTTATTTGGCCTTTGTGAAAGACTCTCAGGAGTTACAGCATATAGCTGACCTTCCACTAGCAGATGACGAAAATATTAGCCAAGCATAATTATCATCAAATGAGAATTAAACATATAAATCGAGTAATACCTTTTGTGACAATTATTCTTCTTCCTAAAATATTGTCAGCAGCCGGTAAGTTACCTACTAATCCCTATATGACATGGATAGTGCAAAACATCTTTTTCATTATCAGTGGAATGATTATTCTTGGGGTGGCGATAACCTTATGGAATCTTTCTATGACTCTAATCAAGCACAATAGCAATGAAGCACTTAGAGCACAAGGAATAGAACCCAGGAAAAATACGAACACTGATGCTCATTCTTGGATTGGAAGTGTGTATGACAAAGCTTGGAGTCTAGTCCCAATAGATAAAGAATCTGATATTGACCTTGGCCATGATTATGATGGTATTAGAGAGTTAGATAACAGTCTGCCACCATGGTGGGTCTATGGCTTTTATTTGAGTATAGTTGCTGCGTTTGGATATGTTTATGTTTATCATTTTTCTGACATTGGATATAGCCAACAAGAAGAATATGAAATAGCAATACTGGAAGGTGAAGACCAAAAGGCTGCATTTGCTGCTAGACAAACAAACTCAATCGATGAGAAAAATATTGTCACGCTTACTGATGCAGATGCTTTGTCTGCCGGAAAAAAGATTTTTATATCTAGTTGTTCCGCTTGTCATGGTGTTGAAGGGCAGGGAGGGGTAGGTCCCAATCTTACAGATGATTATTGGATTCATGGAGGCCATGTAACTGATGTATATGCGACTATAAAAAATGGTGTTCCAGAGAAAGGAATGATAGCATGGAAATCTCAATTGCAACCAACTACAATGGTCAAAATTGCAAGTTACATTAAGAGTCTAAAAGGTACAAATCCTCCCAATCCAAAAGCTAAACAAGGTGCACTGCATCAAGATGAATTAGCTGCCAGTTTAGAAGATAATTAGATTAATGAGTGATAAAATTTCAGATATAGAAGTGTTCGATGTAGAACAATATAGGGACCAAATATCTACCGTAGATAAGTCAGGGAAACGTGTTTGGATTTATCCAAAGAAGCCAAAAGGTACGTTTTATGAGTATCGAAAATATGTATCTTATATTTTACTAATCGTATTATTTGGACTGCCATTTATAGAATGGAGAGGAAAGCCTTTCTTTCTTCTCAATATATTAGAGACTGAATTTATCATATTTGGTATTTACTTTGCTCCTCAAGATTTTTATCTTTTTGTTATTGCAATGTTGATTTTCATTATTTTCATTTCATTATTTACAGTTATTTACGGTCGATTGTTTTGTGGATGGGTTTGTCCTCAGACTATATTTATGGAGATGGTTTTTCGGAGGATTGAGTACTGGATAGAAGGTGACGCCAATGCCCAAAAGAGACTCAATAAATCGCCATGGACTTCTATCAAAATATGGAAGAAAACTATTAAACAAGTATTATTTATTGGATTGTCAATTATAATAGCACATACATTTTTATCATATATTATTGGAGTAAAACAAGTGTGGCAAATAATCAATGATCCGATTGGAGAACATTTTGGTGGCTTTATAGCTATGGTTGTATTTACTGTTGCGTTTTATGGTGTTTTTTCGATATTGAGAGAACAAGTTTGTACTACGATCTGTCCATATGGAAGATTACAAGGTGTTTTATTGGATGAAGATTCACTTGCGGTTTCTTATGATTTCCAAAGAGGGGAACCTAGAGGTCGTTTAGTGAAAACCCATAAGACCAAACGTCGCCCAAAGAATGATTGTAATAACGAATGTACCTCTTGTAATTCTGGTAATAAGGGCTGTCCATCAGTGGCTCTGTCAACTATGTTTAGTGATATTATTGAAGTACCAAAAATTAAGGGTGATTGTATTGATTGTAGTCTATGTGTAAAGGTTTGTCCTACTGGAATAGACATACGAGATGGCGTTCAACTTGAATGTGTCAACTGTACGGCCTGTATGGATGCATGTGATGAAGTTATGGTCAAAATTGGAAAGCCTGAGGGACTGATACGTATAGATAGTTATAATGGAATTGTAAATAATAAGACTTCCATTTGGAATACCAGAGTAATAGCATACAGCCTTGTCCTAGTGGCATTGATAGGTTTAGAGTCATTTTTATTTTTGTCAAGGTCTGAGGTAGAAACTTTGTTATTACGTACACCAGGAATACTTTATCAAACTACTGAAGACGGGTACATTAGTAATTTGTATAACTATCAACTTATTAATAAAACTAATAAAGAGGTAGAGGTAACATTTGGAGTTGAGGGAATGGAGTACATTATATTTGAACCTATTGGTATCGCTCCATCTACTGTAAAGAATAAAGTTACGGAAGGAGCGATCTTCATCAAGATCCCGAAAAATAAAATCAATAAAAGAAGTACCAAACTGGAAGTTAAAGTCTTCGGAAATGGTGAAGAAATTGATGAGACTACAACCACATTTTTAGGACCAAATCAATAAATATGTTTAGTAAATTTCACTGGGGACATGGCATTACAATATTCTATATCATATTTGTAGGAATAGTAATTACTGCATTAATAGCGAGTTTTGGTGTAGATCGTTCATTGGTTGTTGATGATTATTACACTACCGATCTTGCATATCAAGTACATTTTGATAAGTCAAAGAACTATATACAGTCTCCTATGCTTTCTATCTCGCAAAATACACGAACACAGATAATTAAAATAGGTATTAAGACAGATAAACCGGTAAAAGGTCGTGTTCATTGGTATCGACCATCTGACCAATCAGCTGATTTCGTTATACAACTAGAAGATCAAGAAACAATTGTATCCACTTATAAGCTACTCAAGGGGAAATGGACATTAAAAATTGAATGGACAATAGAGGGTAGAACTTCATATGTAGAGGAGGAAATATTTATAGAATGATGTGGTCTGTGGCATTTACACTTGGTTTATTTGGCAGTCTGCATTGCGTAGGTATGTGTGGGCCATTAGCTATTGCTTTTTCTATTAAGGAAGGGAATAGCGCCAGTCAGAATGTTATTTCATCTTTGTTCTATAATTTGGGGCGGACAGTTACATATTCTTTACTTGGATTGTTTTTTGGTATGATAGGTAGCTTTCTTTTCGTAGCTAATTTACAAAAAACGATTTCTATTCTATTGGGTGTTCTTTTGGTTTTATCCTTTTTGTTTACAGTTGACATTGATCATTTTATTAGTAACCAACGAATTCTACATAGATACTATAATAGGATCAGATCTCTCATCGCTAAAATGATGCAAAAGTCACAAAAATATCACCCTTTTCAACTTGGTTTGGCAAATGGTTTGCTTCCTTGTGGTTTGGTATATTTGGCACTAGCTGGAGCATTGGCTACTGGGGATATAATTGGTGGTGTAAGTTTTATGTTTTTATTTGGAATGGGAACGTTACCTATGCTGTTTGCTCTTACTACAGGGATTGGTTTTTTTTCAATTAGGATGAGACGCAATTACAGAAAAATACTACCGTTCGTAACTTTAGCTTTTGGGTGTTTTCTAATATATCGTGGTGTTATGGTTAATATGCCAACAGAATTAGATTTTTGGGAGGCTTTTAAAAATCCAATATTGTGTCACTAAGAAATTTTGTTAAACCGTTTAAATCTTAATAGATTTAGTAAATAAATAGTTAGGATAAATTACTGTCTGGAGTGTGCAGAATATTCAATACTGATATGAAAGCAGAAACAAGAATCTATAACTTTCTAAAAACAAAAAAGCAATGAGTACATTCTAAAAGAACTGACTCATTGCTTTCATCGTTTGACTAATTCTTAATATATTTTATGACCAATATATTTTTTAGAGATTCGCAAATGCGTAAAAATTAAATATTACTCACTGCTACAGATGCATTTATTTGTCCCCATCCAAAATTATTATCTCTAGATGGATAAAATTGGGATGCTTGTTTCATTGCATTGATTACTGTTGTTCTTGATGCATTTGGATTCTCCGCCCAAACTAAGGCAGCTATTCCAGCGACCGTAGCAGTCGCACAAGAAGATCCACCTGTATATTTAGGTTGATTTGTTGTGGAAGCTAGACTTATTGATGTTCTATCGTCATCATTAGCTCTTTCCATAATAATGGTAAAATCTACTTCAGATCCAGAATGGCAAGTAACACATTTTTGATATCCATTGTCTCTCAAGCCTGTAACAGCTGTTGTTTGTGACATATTAGCTGGGAATATAACTGGGTACCAACTTGTCCAAGATAGAGAAGTGCCAGCTGCAGCTACAATTAATTTTCCTTGATTATTAGCGTAGAATATACCATCGGCTACAGTGCTGCTATAAAACGGTGTTCCAATTGACATACTAATAATCTTTACATCAGATCTACTTCCTGCAAGGTATAAAGCATCTCGAGCACCGACTCTTTCACTGCTACTGGATATAATAACATCTTTTACAGCACGAATTGTCATTAAATCAGCCTTGTAAGCTACTCCTGTTGCATTTCCATCATTTCCTCTCGGTCCAGCTGCGAACCCTGCCATGCTCGTTCCGTGTCCACATTGATCATGTGGCGAATCCAAGCTTGCCCACCACCAAGAACCAGATACGTGAGTACTGTATTTCTGAATGTTTCTACCACTTGAATACCCAGAAGCAAATTGTGAACCTAGATTATCCTGATAATCACTGGCTCCTGTATCTATGATTGCTATTCTGATATTATCCCCAGTACTCTGGCGCCATGCACCAGGAATAGAATGCAAATCAAAATTCCATGCTTTTTTTGTTGATGGAGAGATTGTCGTGTAATCACTTTGATTGATATTATAATTAGGTGATGGACTACATCCTTCATTACTTCTTTTTGAAGCTAATTGATCTTCAAGACTAAAACCAATAGGTTCAATATACCGTACATTGGGTGATGATCTTAATTCCGCAATTAGATCATAATTAGTTAACTGAACTATCAATTGAGGGAATACTTTCTCCTCCCCATAAGGTAGGAGATCTTTTGATGTAAGATCAGTTTTGCGTATAATTTGTTCTTTCTCTATAATTAATTTAAGAACTTTAGATTTTGCATTCTTCCATGCCGAACTCTCAATATCAATGTCTTGAATGTTAGACTCTATATCAAAGGAAGGATCTATGGTATAACCAACTGCAAATATTGAATCTGAATGCATACCTGCACTCCAGAGCATTTCGTCCGAAGCATTTTCCCAATAGTAAACATCGCCTTTTGCAAGTTGCGTTTCTACGGCTGCTTTTATTTCTTTTATAGATAAAAGGTTTTCTTGTGAAAACTCTTGCTGCAATTCTTCTTTTCCACAGGATACAATGATCAGTGCAAATAAAGCTAATAACTGTAGTGTTGATTTTTTCATTTTTAAATTAGTGATTTAGTTGTTATAAAATATCGAAATACAAAAGGGTGGTATTTTATAATATGTAATATATGTAATTTCGCAATATAAAACTAAATGTTTTAAATTTATGATTATTGATTCATTAGATGAATCAAACTCTTTCTACAAAGTCAATTAAATTGTACCGTGCATTTATGATCAGTCAATCATAAATCAAAATTTAGCAAACTAATTCTTTATAAATAGCTTAACTTTGATCTATAGTAATTTATGAAAATAACACCATTACATAGAATCACTTCAATTGTCCTAGCAATATTGATGTTATTTACATCAGTAGGTGTCTCCGCTGATTTGCACTTTTGTAAAGGAGAACTTCAATCTTTCAGTTTTATTGGTGAAGCAGAGTCTTGTCATACAATAAATAAGAGTTGCCCACACCATGCAAATATGGTTGTTATCGACAAGTCTGAAAAGGAATGTTGCAGTAACAAGAGCATCGAAGTTGATGAATTGGATACTGATTTTAATATTTCATCAGATACAGTTGTATCAAATGCAGAAGTGGAAATTGTGACTCCTTTTGTCTGCAAATTCTTCTTGTTCTCTACTTTATCAGTCGAGCAATCTATTTCTATAGACCTAAATGATCAACTACCTTCATGGGATATCTATGTTCTGTTGGAAAGGTTTCTTATCTAAAAAATATCAATTATTATTCTATTATAGTGCTGGTTTTCAGCATTATAAACATTTGTCATAAGTCATTTAACATAATTGGCTTTCGATATCCTGTTTAATATTTAATTGATATACATTGAAATATATAGTCAAGTTCTTTCTAGAGAACAAACTCATTACGTGGCTACTGCTGGTGCTTTTCCTTGGATGGGGCGCAATTGTTGCTCCTTTTGATTTTGGGATTAATTGGTTGCCAAGAGATTCAGTCTCTGTAGATGCAATTCCTGATATTGGCGAAAACCAACAAATAGTATTTACTGAGTGGGTGGGTCGATCTCCTCAAAATGTAGAGGATCAAATAACTTACCCGCTAACTTCATCCTTATTAGGTATTCCTGGTGTCAAAAGTGTAAGGAGTAATAGTATGTTCGGCTTTTCTAGTATCTATCTTATATTTGATGAAGATGTAGAGTTTTATTGGAGTCGCAGTCGCATATTAGAAAAGCTTAATTCATTACCTGGAAATCTGTTACCATCTGGAGTGTCGCCCACATTAGGACCTGATGCTACGGCTCTTGGACAGATCTACTGGTATACGCTCGAAGGAAGAGACAAAAACGGTAATGCAACAGGCGGTTGGAATCCTCAAGACTTACGATCTATTCAAGATTTCTATGTTAAATATGGTTTGTCTGCTGCTGAAGGTGTGTCAGAAGTGGCATCCATAGGTGGTTTTGTCAAAGAATATAGAGTAGATGTTAATCCCTCTGAAATGAAGGCTAAGGGAATAACATTAGCTCAAGTTATGAAGGCGATAAAAGGAAGTAATCTAGATATCGGTGCTCAAACTATAGAAATTAACCAAGCTGAATACTTTGTAAGAGGGTTAGGGTATGTTAAGTCAATAGAAGACATAGAAAATAGTGTTATTAAAGCTGTAAATGGAACAGCTATAACAATTGGGGATATTGCTAAAGTATATCTCGGACCTTCAACAAGAAGGGGAATATTAGATAAGTCGGGTGCGGATGCTGTAGGTGGAGTTGTTGTAGCAAGATATGGTGCTAATCCACTTGAAGTAATTAATAATGTAAAAGAAAAAATCAAAGAAATAGGCCCTGGTTTACCTACTATAACATTGGCAGATGGAACTATTTCTCAAGTAACTTTGGTACCATTTTATGATAGAACACAACTGATCAATGAAACAATAGGTACTCTTGAAGAGGCTTTGACATTAGAAATACTAATCACGATAATCGT
Source organism: Herpochondria borealis (assembly GCA_032274145.1). Lineage (NCBI taxonomy): Eukaryota > Rhodophyta > Florideophyceae > Ceramiales > Ceramiaceae > Herpochondria > Herpochondria borealis. The sequence continues at coordinate 129,897 of JAVCKV010077463.1, read as the reverse complement.
TGTAATCCTATTACTTTTTAATTTAAAATCTTCCATTCTTGTTGCAGGATCACTTCCGATTGCGGTTTTGATGTGCTTTATCGCAATGAAATATTTTGGAGTGGATGCCAATATAGTTGCACTATCAGGAATTGCTATAGCAATAGGTACAATGGTTGATATGGGTATTGTCTTGACAGAAAGTATTATAGATCGAAAAGTTAAGATGTTTGGTAAGGAATCGCTCATGACATCTGTTTATGAAGCCACAATTGAAGTTGGTTCAGCTGTTCTGACTGCTGTTGCAACTACAGTAGTGAGTTTCCTACCTGTCTTCGCTATGGAAGCAGCTGAGGGGAAACTGTTTCGACCATTGGCATATACAAAGACCTTTGCATTGATATCAGCAGTTATTGTTGCTTTAGTATTTATTCCGCCTTTAGCACATTCATTATTTAGTATTAAAATAGATCGTAAGAAAGTTGGATTAGGTTTAAGTGCATTGGCATTTATAGGATCTATGACTGCTTATTTGATAATTGGTCAACCGATGATACTGATCATTAGTATTATTAGTGGGGTTTCTCTAATCCAAGGTGTTATTGATTATAAATATGAAAAATTGAGTAAGTTTTTCATGATCGTATCAAATGTATTATATGCATTGTTTATTGCTATAATCTTAACGAAAGCTTGGATGCCACTAGGTGTAAATAAAAGTTTGTTTGTCAACAGTTTTTTTGTGATACTTATTATAGCCGTTTTACTGTCGTTTTTTTGGTTGGTCATATACTATTACGAATCTATTCTGCGGCTATTATTGAAAATTAAAATTCTATTTCTAGCTGTAGTGGGTTTTATAATTTTTATGGGTCTACAAGTATTTCAAGAGTCTGGTCAAGAATTTATGCCTTCGCTTAATGAGGGGTCTTTTTTACTTATGCCTACTTCCATGCCTCATTCTGGTATTGCCGAAAATATTAAGAATTTAAAACTTCTTGATATGGCTGTTACCGCTATTCCTGAAATTGAAAGTGTAGTAGGAAAAGCTGGAAGAGTCGAAAGTCCTCTCGACCCTGCACCAATGTCTATGTATGAAAATGTAATCAATTACAAGTCTGAGTATAAAACCGATAAAAATGGACGTCGTGTAAGGTATAAGTATGAAAAAGGCGAATACATTAGAGGAGAAGAAGGAGATCTCATTATTGATGATAAAGGAAGATATTACCGTCAATGGAGAGAACACATTAAGTCTCCGGATGACATATGGGATGAGATAATAAGCGTGACTAAATTACCTGGAGTAACTTCTGCTCCTAAACTCCAACCTATAGAAACTAGATTAGTCATGCTTCAAACAGGTATGCGAGCACCAATGGGTATTAAGGTGAGAGGTCAAGATCTCAAAACAATTGAATCCGTTGGATTAGAATTAGAAAAATATCTAAAAGATGTAGATGGTGTAAAAGATGCCGCTGTATTCGCTGAAAGAATTGTAGGTAAACCTTATATGCTTATAGATATTAATCGTAAAAGTATAGCAAGGTATGGTCTAACTGTACAAGAAGTACAAACACAAATTCAAGCGTGTATTGGAGGCATGATTATGTCAACTACTGTGGAAGGTAGAGAGCGCTATCCTATCAGAATAAGATATCCAATGGATGACCGAAATGACATTTCATCGATCAAAAATATCTATATGGATACACCCAACAATGGTCAAATACCTCTAGGTGAATTGGTTGACATAAAATATGAACAAGGACCACAAGCTATTAAAAGTGAAGATGGTTTTTTGGTAGGTTATGTACTTTTTGATAAGGAAGATGGATATGCTGAAGTTGATGTTGTAAATAATGCACAAAACTATTTTCTGGAGCTAAGAGAAAATGGAACACTAGATATCCCACAAGGAATAAACTACGATTTTGCAGGGAATTACGAACAACAAGTAAGAGCTAATAAAAGGTTAGGTCTTGTTGTTCCGATTGCTTTAGCTCTGATATTTATTATACTCTATTTACAATTCAGATCTGTAGTTATTTCACTAATGGTATTTTCAGGGGTATTTGTTGCCTTTGCCGGTGGCTTTATTATGCTCGGCATGTACAATACCTCTTGGTTTATGGACTTTAGTTTATTTGGATCAAATATGAGAGATTTATTTCAAATACAAACTATCAACTTGAGTGTTGCTGTATGGGTTGGGTTTTTAGCACTGTTTGGAATAGCTACAGATGATGGAGTATTGGTCGCAACTTTTCTAAAAGATAGTTTCAAAAAGAATAGCCCCAAAACTAAATCCGAAATTCATAATGCAATAGTAGAGGGAGGGCTACGAAGAGTTCGGCCTGCTATGATGACTACTGCAACTACTATTCTAGCTTTATTGCCAGTCTTAACGAGTACAGGGAGAGGATCAGATATTATGTTGCCGATGGCAATACCCAGTTTTGGCGGGATGCTTTTGCAGGTGATTACAATGTTTACTGTGCCAGTATTATTCTCAATTTGGAAGGAAGGGCAATTATTTTTCAATCAAAAAGATGAAAAGCAATGAAAATAAATAAATTAATAATTCTAGTCATTGTTATGTTTCAATGTGCACTTAATGCGCAATCTATAGATGAGTTAGTTGACATGGCAATTGAATATAATCCTGGATTAAAATCTATGAAGATGGAGTATAAAGCTTCTTTACTCAAAGAGGATCAGGTAAATGATTGGCCAGATCCACAAGTGAAAATAGCATTGGGTGTACTACCTATAGAAACAAGGCTCGGTGCTCAACGAATAAAAATTGGAGCTTCACAAATGATACCTTGGAAAGGTTCGCTTGATGCTAAAAGTGATGTTGCAAAGGCTTTGGCAGAAATTAAATCTTTTGCTGATGAAGTAAAGGAAAAAGATATTGAATATTCTATACGTACTTCATATGCAATGTTGCAATTTCTAGAGGCAACTAAAGATGTTATTAGAGAAAGATTATCCATACTAGATGTTCTTGAAGATTTATCCAAGTCAGCGGTAAGAACTGGAAAAGGCAAATTGAGTAATGTTTTATTCATTGAAAGAAAGAGAGAAGAATTAGAAGCGGACCTTTCATTAATAGCAAAGAGAATGGAGCAACCAACTATTTGGATTAATAGGTGGACTGGTAGAAAATTGTTGACAGAAGTAATATTGGTTCAAGTTATTGAAAGTGAATTTATCAAAGAAAATTTAATTCAATACGCGAATAATAGCCATCCGCAATTCCAAATACTCGACAGTCAAATTGCTGCATCAAACGCTAAAATTACTGTTACGAAATACGAAAGTAAACCAAAGGTTGGAGTAGGATTAGATTATGCCTTTATCGAAGAACGAAATGATGTGGATATTCCAGGTAATGGTAGAGATATTTTGATGCCAATGTTTAGTATCTCAATTCCTGTGCATACAGGAAGATATGAGGCAATACGTCAAGAAGAAACAATTAAACAAGAGGCGAACAATGCGCATAGAGCTGAGGTTAAAGATATTTTCACGGCAGAAGTTGAACTAGCTTATAATTCAATGGAATATGAAGATCAAGTGATCAAGAAGTATGAGTCTCTTAAAATGATAACTAAAGAAACTTTAAAACTAATGAGAACTGAATATGCTGCGGAAGGCACAAGGTTTGAAGAATTACTAAGATTAGAAATGGAATTGATCAGTTTTGATCTAGAAATATTGAAAGCTAAACACGAACAGAGATTGTCCATAGCTTCATTGCACAAATTTAAATAAGAGTCATGAAAAATTATAAACAATATTCAATTGGAGTATTATTACTTCTTGGTGGTCTTGCTATAGGATGGTTCTTGAAACCGGTATCTTCCAACAATCAGCCAGTGCTTCATGATCATTCTCAGGTTAATAATGATGTATCATCTACTAGTGAAGAGATATGGACATGCTCTATGCATCCACAAGTCAGACAAAATGAATTTGGAATTTGTCCAATTTGTGAAATGGATCTCATCATATTAGATAATTCACTAGGAAGTGATGATCCTACTGTTTTAAGAATGAGTAAAGAATCAGCCAAACTTGCTCAAATAGAAACATTTGTAGTCGGTGGAAAAGGAAATGGTCAAAATTCTGAAGTTAATGCTGATTTTAATTCTATCAAAGTAGATGGAAGGGTTGAATTAGATGAGAGGTATATGATGTCCCAGACCGCACACCTATCTGGGCGAATCGAATCCATGAATGTTACGTTTGAAGGCCAATATGTTACTAAGGGACAAAAAATTGCAACTTTATTCTCGACAGATTTAATGTCAGCATCACAAGAATTAATAACTGCTGTACAATATAATGATAGGGTGGAGGGGCTAAAAGAAGCGGCTATTCAAAAACTTAAAAATTGGAAAATTTCAGATGTTCAAATCCAACAAATATTATCTACTAATAAACCTATCCAAACTATTAGTATATATGCAGATCACAATGGTTATGTTCTTAAAAGAAAATTGTCCCAAGGTAATTATGTTAAACAAGGAGAGGCATTGTATACAATAGGTTCAATGAGTAAATTGTGGCTAATTTTTGACGTGTTTGAATCTGATCTTGTCAATGTAAAAAAAGGAAGTAAAATTGAATTCAATGCCCCTTCTATTCCTAATAAAGCGTTCAATGCTAAGGTGACATACATAGATCCATTGATGAATAGTTCCTCAAGAACAGCTACAATACGAGGTGAAATTAATAATACTGGAAACCTACTAAAACCTGGAATGATTGTTAATGGAGTCATAAGCACTATTAGGTCTTCGGACGATGAAAAAACTGTACCCATTAAAGTACCTAATAGTGCGGTGCTTTGGACAGGAGGAAGGTCGGTCGTGTTTGTTCAATTGCCTGATGTTGATGTACCTACTTATCAATACAGGGAAGTCGAAATTGGAAATAGATCTAGTAAGTATACTTCTATAATTTCTGGATTGGAAAATGGTGAAGATGTAGTAACTCATGGAGCTTTTGCTGTGGATGCATCAGCGCAGTTGAATAACAATATGAGTATGATGAATAAGAATGTGAAAATTAAGAAGGATAAACAAAGTGATGTTATACCATCTTTTTTGGATGAAACGCCAAAAGAATTTAAAGAGCAATTGGAGCATTCTATTTCAATGTATTTGGAGCTTAAGAACTCCTTGATTAATACGGATCATATTAATGCTAGTTTATCTGCTGATCTATTTTCAAAATCATTAAAGGAGATTAACATGTCATTGCTAAAAGAAGAGGCTCACTTGTACTGGATGCAGCAATTAAAAACACTGGATTCTTATGGAATTAAAATTATGAATGAGGAAGATGTAGATGTGCAGAGAAATCACTTTGATTATTTATCGAAGGCGATGATAAATTCTATAAAAGCATTTGGTACCAATGAAAAAACATACTTCGTTCAATATTGCCCAATGGCAAAGAACAATCAAGGTGCGGATTGGTTATCAACAGAAACTCAAATTCGAAACCCATATTTCGGAGATAAAATGATGAAGTGTGGATCTGTAAAACTTGAACTCAATTAAGATGGAAATAGTATATATCAAAAATATGGTGTGTGATAGATGTATAAGTTCTGTCTTAAATATTTTCCTTAACAGTGATGTAACTCCAGTTCATGTAAGATTGGGAGAAGTTGAAATAATAGATCAATTATCACCAATTAAAATTTCGATTATTGAAAGTGACTTGAAAGCTATTGGATTTGAACTTATTCATAAGTCTACACCCATAATAGTAACTAAAATCAAAGCTGAACTTATAGCTTTGTTCGGACAAAATGAAATTACTGAGGAGTTCAAATTGTCAACCTTCTTAACTGAAAAACTTCCTTATGATTATTCTCATATGAGTCGAGTTTTTTCTCACTATGAAAAAGATACGATAGAGCATTATCTTATACGACTGAGGATAGAAAAGGCTAAAGAATTACTTAGCTACAATGATATTAATGTAAGCGAAGTAGCTTATAAGTTAGGATATGCCAGTGCCGCTCATTTTTCGAGACAATTCAAAAAGATAGTAGGTATATCTCCAAGCATTTTTCAAAATAACTCAAATGGTAGAAGGTCACTTGATGACATTTAATAGTTGCTATCTCATAAGTATGTGTAATGATATCAATAATTATTTCTAAGAATACTAATAAAAAATCTGGCAGATTATTTATTAGTGTTTTGTGTAAATGCGCTAGTTATATTATGGAGAAACAATATTTATTAGAAACAAGATGATTATTTATTTAATTGAATGGGTCAGGCAACCCTTATGGATAATACTGCGTGTATAGAGAAAACAACTATCATGAAAAGGATATTTCTATATTCATTAATACTTTCAATTATATCGTGTTCCAAATCTACTAGTCTGATAGAGGAGGTTGAGATTGAAACTCTTGATTATTTTTTGAATTTTGATATTACGGATAATGTATATGATCCAACGAATCAGACTAACTATGGCGTGATTTCTCAACAAAATATGAATGGGCAACTAATTTTTTTAGATGCTTATAAATCAAAATATAAATATCCATATTTTAGTGTTGATGTGTCTCCAGAAGATAGTGTTGATGTTATAGGTACTATACATTTTGAAGCTGAGGATACTTTTGGCTTTGCAGAAAAACTTATTGATTTTGAAATAATTTTAAGGGCGGCAATGGTTGATTTGGATCAAATGTCTGACAGTACATATACCTTTAAGTCTTTAGAAACCCTTCACCATCAATTACAAATCAATAATTTTGGTCAGAAGAATATGTTTGGAAGTAATGATAGATCTTCAATTTTTATTTCCATTCCAAATGATGAAAATATTATTAATCAGAATATCTATCATAATATTACTACTAGCAATGGTTTTTATTTTGAAGATGAAAAATTAGAACTGACAACTATTGATTATGATGAACAAAATAATAGTATCAATTTAGCTGGTAATTTTGAAGTCCAATTTAAACAATTAGGTTGCGGATTCTACGCTACCCATTTACTTAGTAACGCTGAGTTTTTAATAAAAATAAGATAATCATGAAGTTACATATTTCATTTCTAGCTTTAGTTATTTGCTTATCATCTTGTTCAAAACCTAATTTTACCATTACTTCTACAGAACTGATTGGTGAATGGAGATCCGATAATACACAAATCAATAATAAACCTGCATCTGAATTTAATAATGGATCAACTTTTTATTCGAGTATTTTAGGATTTAAAGAAGATGATTTTTATTATTTCAATTACTCTTCTGGTGAATGGAGTCTTGAAGATGATCAGCTTACATTAAGTAATCAAGGCACTTTTACTATATTATCATTTAGTGATAGCTTAATGACGATTGAAGGAGAAATATTGGCTGGACAATTATATTGGCAGCTAGAAGGTATACCCAAAGATGAAATCATATTAATTAAAGAGGATTATATTAGGCAATAAGATTGGACGAAAAAGACTTACATAGGATAATTGAAGAATGCAAGGAGAATGACTCAAATTCTCAACATAAGTTGTTCGACTATATGTATGACTATGGTATGACCGTTGCGTCTCGTTATGGCTTCACATTGGCAGAGTCCGAAGATATTGCTAATGAAGGCTTTTATAAAGTACTGAAAAATATTAATAAATACAATCGAAATGTCCCTTTTTTACTTTGGGTTCGAAGGATTATTATTAATTGTGGTATTGATAATTATCGAAGAAATAAATCTAAGGAACTTGTTTACAAAAAGACTATGTCGATAAGTTATAACAAGGGTGAATCAACATTAGAGAGTGAATATTTATTAGATATGGTTCGTGGATTGTCTCCGCAATATAAAATGGTCTTTGTTCTACATGCTATTGATGGATTTACCCATGAAGAGATCGCCATAAAACTTAATATCAACAAAGGTACATCCAAAAGTAATCTTGCTAAAGCAAGAAAAAAGTTACAAGAAATGGTTTCTCAACACAATAAAACCTATAGCCATGTTGGAAAATAATAAATTAGATAATTTGTTTAATCAGGGACTATCGGAGGTTCAAAATTTCAATAAAAGAGACCAGCAATGGGCAGTGGTTTCAGCTAGATTGAAAAAGAAGCAAAGACCGGTATTTATTTGGTTTGTTTTTCTGTTATGTGTAATATCTTTTACTGGTGTAATATTACAATGGAATAGTTTAGGAACTACTAATAAAGTTGTCAGATCAAATGTAGACCAAAGAGATAAATTGAAGCCTTCTGTCTTAATCCCTTCTGATAATAAGGACAACAAAGATCAGGTTACTGAGCTGTTTAAACGTGATGTAGATGCAGAACAGCGTCCTTTGACATTAGACAATATCCAAGATTCTTTCCTATTAAATTTATCTACGGAATCAAAGAATATGGAAAAAACGTTATCTCTTTACGATAACACCAATTCAAATAGGATTAACACTAGTATATCAAATAATGATAAACAGCATACCTATTATTACCAATATAATAATGCACCAAAAGAACATAAAGAGATTGATATAAATCTGGGTATAAAGTTAAAAGAGTTAGATACAAGCTTGGATAGTAAAAACTACGCAATTAACTTGATGCATAGAGAAGAATCTGGAATAGTATTATCTTATTTAGAACGACTGCAATTATCTAAATTGAAATATGATCAGATGATTGAACTTTCTATTATATCTATTGAGAATGAAGTGGTTCAAAAGTTAAGTATTGATCTCACGACTGGAATATTTTCAGAATTTGTAAGTGCTGATTCACTTATTGATAATCAGCATATTGGATGGAGCGCAGGTGTGAATTTCAATTTCTCAAGATTTTCACTTGGTTTGGGTTACAATTTTCAAAAAATCAATAGAAATGTATCTTCTGAATTAAGTCAGTATAATTTGACAGATACAAACTTCGTCTACGGTTATCAGCAACCTTCTTCTACATCTCTTCTCTACAATAATCACCTTTTAAGTTTGAATTTAGGATATGATCTTTATTCATACAATCGATTTAGTATTAAAATTCATTCAGGCATATTTGCAAGAAAAATTATAGATGGACAGCTTCGTTCAATATATGAAACAATGGACGAACCCTTAATCGAGGAAACGGAAATAGAAAATAGTGCGTTAGAACTATCAGATGTGACATTTGGATCAAGTGTTCAGTTTGAATTGAATCGAGATCTAGCGTTGAGTTTAGAGTATAATTTAATTGTTCCATTGGACGTAGACATTAAATGGCCTAAAAGGCATCATCTTAAATTTGGACTGGTTTATCACCTATATAAATAAACACAATGAGTAATAGAAGAACATTTTTGAAGAATACTGCACTCGGTGCGGTGACAGTAGGTTTTACAACAAGTCTCAAATCTGAAAGTAATAATAAGGTAGAAGACGGAATCTTAATGTGCAACCCAACTACTTTGGACTATTATGGAACAGGCCCATTTTATACTGAGAACCCTCCAATGATAAATGATAATGTATTGGCAGGTTCTGATGAACCAGGAACAAAAATTATCATAAGCGGGAGAGTTCTTAATTTAGATTGCAACGAGTTTATCCCAAATACTGTTATCGATGTGTGGCATGCTAATGATGCTGGGCAATATGATAATCAAGGCTTTCATCTTAGAGGTTTTACGAAAACAAATGAACAAGGTTTTTATCTTTTTGAGACAATTATGCCAGGTAAGTATCTTAATGGCAATGCGTTTCGGCCATCACATATACATTATAAGATCACTCCACCAAACTTTGATACATTGACAACGCAACTGTACTTTGAAGGTGATGATAGTATTCCGTCGGATGCCGCGGCTTCTATAACTAATGGTACTTATGATGCATCTGATAGAATTATATCTTTATCAGAAAATAGTGAGGGGACATTGGAAGGTACGTTCGATATTGTAATAAATGGAGAAGGAATCTCTGTGGGTACCACTGATCTTCACCTTGATAAAGGAATGGTCTATAAAGTATCCCCAAATCCATTTTTAGAAAGAGTGGAAATAGAGTATGGTATTTTTAAAAAAGCAAGAGTTGGTTTAGTTGTATATGATCTTATGGGCAAACAAGTTGCTGTTTTAGAAGATAAAACTTTACATTCTAAAAAGTATGTATCTGTATGGGAGCCCGACAGTTCATTGCCAAGTGGACATTATTTTATTGCGCTAAAGATAAATGATCTGCAAGTACATTATTTAAAAGTACTAAGATCAAAATAGTAACTTTTGTATAATTTAAATTTAGAATTTGTAATTATTAGTAAATGATTTCTTTAAGTCAAAATAAGGCAACTTAAATGTTATTTCTTTCCTTATCTTTAATGTTGTAATAATTGTCTATTAAAAGACATTTTAAAAATCTAAACATTAATCTAATGAGACTATTTCTACAATTCATTGTTCTTATGGTGTGCACGTTTGCCTCTTCAGCACAAAGCACAGTTAATATTCAAATCAACCACCTTCTAGATGGTACTGCATTTGAAAATGAAGTAAACTCTACCAATGATCTTGGAAATGATTTTATGATAGATAGACTACAATATTATCTATCTGGTTTTTCAATAACTCATGATGGAGGACAGATTACAGAAGTTGAAGACTTATATGTTTTAGTAAGTTTATTAGATTCATCTGAACCAACATTAATAGAACTTGGAGAATATGAGATTGATAATTTAGAATCCGTTCTCTTTTATTTTGGAATAGATAATGAAGCAAATCATGCAGATCCTTCAATATGGCATACAAGTCATGCGCTTGCGCCTCAGTTTCCCTCTATGCATTGGGGTTGGTCAGCTGGATATAGATTTATAGCACTAGAAGGGAAAAGTGGGCCCAACGTAGATCAAGAACTACAGTTTCACTGTATAGGTGACGAGTTTTATAAGCAATTAGAATACCCCGTAACAATGAGTGGTCAAGATTCATACACAGTAGAAATTGATGCTGAATATAAAAATTTGTTGAAGGGAATTGAGATAAGTAGTGGTCTTATAATACATGGCAATCTTGGAGCTATTCAAACTTTATCAACAAACATAAATGAAAATGTATTCTCATCTGTAGATATAACAAGTACTGATGATAGTGAATTAGTAAATTTATTCGAAGTGTATCCTAATCCAGTTTCCGATAGAAAATTGAATGTGAAAATGGATGTTGTTACTCCTAATAATATATTAAAGTTACAAGATGCTTTAGGTCAAATTATTTATAGTGGAACACAAATTTCAAATACTCAAATTGAAATTGCAAATCCGGGGATGTATTTCTTGTCAATTGCTGATATTAATGGAAAAGTACTTGCTTCACGAAAAGTAGTGGTTCAATAGAAATTGAAAAGAATATTCAATTATATAATTATAGTAAGCTTATTGTCTATCTCTTGTGCTAAAGAATCTAAAAGTATAGAGATAGACTATTTGCAAATTATGGAGATACCTCCTGGTTTTCCTGAAGTAGTTCATCCAGATGGGAATGAATATAATATAGATAGATGGGAGTTAGGAAAAAAGCTTTTCTATGATCCGATCTTGTCAAAAGATGGAACAATTAGCTGTGCTTCTTGCCATGATCCCGCTCTTGCTTTTTCTGACAAGGTTTCTGTAAGTATTGGATCTGGTGGATTATTAGGAAGTAGAAATGCTCCTAGCCTTGGGAATGTAGCTTATCATCCATATTTCACAAGAGAAGGCGGAATACCTACTTTAGAAATGCAAATTCTAGTTCCTATCCAAGAACATAATGAATTCAATAATAACATTGTACTAATAACTGATACTTTGGCAACGATCCCGTCCTATGTTCAATTGTCAAAATTGGCGTATGATCGAGAACCTAGTCCATTTGTTATAACGAGAGCATTATCCCTATTCGAAAGAAGTATGATTAGTGGACAGAGTAATTATGATTTAGAAAATAACTACGATATCGAAGGCTCAATGACGGAGTCAGCTTTGAGAGGACAAACATTATTTATGAGTGATCGTGCATCATGTTCCTCTTGCCATTCTGGATTTAATTTTACGAACTACAGTTTTAAGAATACAGGACTATACGATGAATATCCAGACAATGGAAGAGAAAGATTAACCCAAGATCCAAATGATAAAGCTTTGTTCAAGGTCCCATCTCTAAGGAATGTTGAGTTAACTGAGCCTTATATGCACGATGGATCTATCGGATCATTAGTCGATGTTATAGAGCACTATAGTAGTGGTGGAAATAATCACATTAATAAGAGTAATCTTATTAAGCCTCTCAATTTTACTGATGATGAAAAAGCAGACTTATTATCTTTTTTAGAATCATTAACTGATCAAAATTTTGTAACAAACAAGAATCTATCAAATGAATAAGTATACAGTATTACTAAGCTTGGGACTAATTGTTTGTATTACATTTTCATGTAGTGATGATCCAGTGATTAATCCACCAATAGAAGAGATAGTTCAAGATACTACACTGTACACTCTATCATACGGAGCACTGCCTTCTCCTAATTTACCAGAGGATAATATATTAACTGAGCAAGGTGTGGAACTCGGTAGAATGTTATTTTATGATAAATTATTATCTAAAGATGGCAGTCAATCTTGCGCAAGTTGTCATCGACAGGAACATGGATTTAGTGATACTACTAGATTTTCTATTGGGGTAGAAGGTTTACCTGGTAAAAGGCAAGCAATGTCTGTTTTTAACATGGCATGGAATAGTAATGAATTCTTTTGGGATGGTAGAGCTCATCTACTAAGGGATCAAGCAATACTTCCTATTCAAGATGAGCTTGAAATGGATGAGACGTTAGAAAATGTACTAACGAAACTAAAGAATGCTAAAATCTATCGTGATCAATTTACTAGAGTTTATGGCGATGATGAAATCACTATTGATAAGATGGCCCTTGCTATGGAGCAATTTATGTTAAGTATTGTTTCTTATGATTCTAAATACGATCAATGGAATGCAGGCACAACATTATTTACTGATAGTGAAGAAAGGGGGCGTCAATTATTTGAGACAGAATACAACCCATTTTTTCCTCAATTTTCTGGAGCTGACTGTGCCCATTGTCATGGTGGTTCTAATTTTGAAAATGATCTATATATGAATAATGGGTTGGATACAGACAGTGACTTTGTAGATATTGGACGGGAAGCTGTATCAAATGATCCAAATGATAGAGCACGGTTCAAAGTGCCGACATTAAGAAATATAGAGCTTACAGCACCTTATATGCATGATGGTAGGTTCAATACTTTAGAAGATGTTATAAACCATTACAATGAAGGTATTCACCCTTCCACTACAGTGGATGAAGCCATATTAGCTACTAGCCAAACTGGACTATTCTTAACAGATGAAGATAAGGTTGATTTACTCAATTTCTTGAAGACATTGACAGATGATTCCTTTTTGAATGATGTACGGTATTCGGATCCGTTTTAGATCGAATATGATAAAGTTGTTTTGCAATGATTAACTAGTCTAGTGTGTTGATTCATTGCTTGCCAATCCTTTAATTATCTTCAAAATTGTATCTTCTAAAATCTGTTTTAGCATAAGTAAGTTCATGCAAATATTGGTATTTATTATTGCCATTATTGTTCCTTTATAATTCTTGATAGATTTTATATAATGTACTTATAATTGATCCCTTTGTATTTTTATTTTTGGTTGTTTTATCCTTTTTGTTGTTAGGCTTTTACCATTACTATTGGAGTTCTATAAGATTTACGTGCAAGAAATACTCGTAATCTATCAATTTTTATTAATGTCTAACTCATGAATAAATTCTCAATATTTAATATTTCATACCATTTACTTAAAATAATAACCGTTGATCAATAAAATACAATTGTAAGCTTTGTAATTATTATATTACAATATTTTGTAGGATAGATATTGGTACAGTTATTTATATGATGATTCTTTATTATTAGCTAAAATATACGGTTATTGATAGGTTACTTATTTATAGTTGTTATCAATAATAACTGAATGCTTCACATCTGCCTAAAAGATCTTTTCAAACATTACAAACTTTTGATCAGTCTACACTTTTATAACCTCTTAATTAACCATATGCCAATCGAAGAAATATTAGATAAAACGAAAGTTAAAAAGAAACAATTACGTATTGCATTTGCAATGGGTGGGGGAGTATCATTAGGAACTTTTTCAGGGGCCGCTCTTACCGAGGCATTAAAAATGCTTATGATTACAGCTTACACAACTGATGATAAATATGATGATGTTGTGATTGATGTATTCAGTGGTGCAAGTGCTGGTGCTATTGCGTTGGGTATTATGATTAGGATGATGGTTGGGTATGAGGATAAGCTAGAGGAATTACTTATTTTAGATAAGTATCAAGATTGTACTGTTGATACTATAAAATCAAAGATGTGGGATCAATTAGAAAATGAATATAAAATAAAAGGTGTAATTACTGAAGATGAAAAGAAGGAACAGATTTTATCTTGTCAGATTGCACAGGATTTCCAAGAATTAATATGGGTAGAATTGGTTAATATAGAAGGGCTAGGCAGTCTAAATGATACTGATAGACCCTTGTTGCATGATGGAGCATTATTAAGTTCTAAGTTCTTAGAAACAATAGCGGATCGTTTATTATACCCTAAGAAAGGTAAGGGTTTAAAAATAAACAAAAATTCTCCTATAAACAAAAGGTTTCTTTTTAGCTGTACACTAACTAGATTAATGGCAGAGCAAATAAATTCATTTAAAGAATTTGAAAGTGAATTCTATGATGCAAAGTCTACGGAATTCCTTAAAAAATTACTTCCTATTGTTGCAAAGGATGGTGCTTCTTCCGAGAATCATAAAGATTTTAGGGTATTTGATATTGATTTAGGAGATGTAATTGAAAAACGGACTACTAATATTGTTAATCAACCTCGTCGATGGGTTAGAGTTTCCAATTCAGACAAACACTCAGACACTAACAATCAATTCAGTATCCATAAGAGAGATACATGGAAGATGATAACTCAAACTACATTAGCATGTGGAGCATTTCCATTTGCATTTGAACCCAAAGCACTGAAGCGTAGAGGGTTTGAACTCTCTAATGATGGAAGTGCTAAAGATGAAATCTTCTCCTACATCGATGGAGGTGTACTCAATAATGAACCTATCAGTGAAGCATTTAGACTTTCATCATTTATGGATGGGACATATGAGAATGAGAACTTTGACAGAGTGGTAATCTTTGTAGATCCCTCAATCAATCATTCCAAAAAAAGTAAAAGTACTGACGTATATAAAAAATATCAAGTCTCAGAAGAGTCAGGTCGCACAAAAAAGCGCCCATCATTACAAAGAATTCTCGCACATTTAAGTCCTGTTCTTAAGGTGATAATGGATCAATCTACCATTTCAGAATTGGATAAGGCTAGTAATACTTTGGACAAGTTTAAGAAAAGAGACCAGCTAAGACAAATGTATAAGGACACAGTTAGGCTTGGATTTCCAGCTAATTGGGATAACGTAACAGATGCTAACAGAAAAGAAGAAATCCAAAATAAGCTATCAGATGTTATTGAGAATGTTCTTCCTTCTATTGAGGCTTTACAAAAAAGAATGTCAATACCCGCTAATTTTCCAATGCTGCAACAAGAAGTAGCTAAAATGCTTAGAAATGATACAGATAACACTTTCTTTTCTGAACAATTCCATAGATCATTCAACGAATCTTCTGATAAGGTAGAATGGTCTAAGCACTTATTAACGCCAGCAGTTTTCATAGACTCCCATAAAGATATGATACAAGATTATGTCATCTTTCTATATTTCATTATGATTGATGCTACATTAGATCTAATCGGTAAAAATTCAAATTATGCATTACTTCCTATAGGCCCTATAGTAATGAAGGATGGAGAACCTACTCAAACGGAACTTATGGGGCAACCATTTGCTGCGTTTTTAGGATTTTTTCATAAAAAATTAAGGAAATCTGATTTTGATAGTGGTAGACTAAGTGCTTGTGATATACTCTACCATCTTAATCAAGTCAAAAAACATAAGCTTGATATTGAACCAATTTCATCACTTAATGCACGTGAAATTGATCAGATTCAAAGTGAGGTGAAGCGATTCTTAGAAGAACGTGTGTATGAACAATTGATGAAAAGCAATATTAGTCAGATGGTTAATATGAGCGGTAAGAGATATAAGTTTTGGGAGGATTGGTTTACGAATGGTATTGTACGCTTGCTTAAATCGAAAGTTTTGGATAATAGTGAATCTTTAAACCTTATTCAGGAGAAAGTAATAGATTTAGAAATTCGAATAAAAGTGAGCAACGAGAGAATTCAAGTAAATCATTTGAATTATAAGTCAGAGTTTAAAAGTAAGGATATTTCTCCTATGATAATGAAGGATAAAGATGGGAAAGATGGGCTGTACATTGTACTTACTGCGGACTATTTATATCGTGTCTATGGAGAAGATAAAGATAACTGGAAAAAATCTGCATTTGTTCAAAATGATATAATCGAAATTGATGTAGATGGTTTCTTCAATGATAATAGTTTTATGAAATTGAACCTGCCATTGCGCATAGCTGATGAAGTAAGCACCTTCTTATATCCAATTCTTGAAATTGACATTTCGGATTACTCTATTGATAGTTTTAAAAATGGGTTAGTAATAGATACAACATCAAAGAAGTTTATGGATAGGTGGAAGATTGTCGAAGGTAAGGAGGCTACAGATTAAATTGAGTGAATCATATATTGAATAGGAATCTATCTATTGAACTCCGTTGAAAATAATAAAATAAAAATAGCCTAAAATACAAAAGCCTATAAATCATTTGATTCATAGGCTTTTGATATTGGATGAAACATCCTTTGTGACCCCGTCAGGATTCGAACCTGAGACCTGCTCATTAGAAGTGAGCTGCTCTATCCAGCTGAGCTACGGGGCCATCATATTTGCTAAGATGTATAGAGGAATATAAAACCATTGTTTTAAATGCCATCCTTCCTTAGCGGGTGCAAATGTAATATCAAATTATATATTTTCCAACTCTATTATGATAATTATTTAATAATAAAATATCTAGGACTCTTTGATTTATTTAAAGGTCAGATTATCAATATATTAGTCGTGATATTTTTTTTAAAAATCAATTCCAAGTGCTAAATGGATAAGAATTATTGGAAATGGTCTTTTTCCATCAGAATTAGTAGAAAAAAAGCTATCATCTCGTAGTTCTACTCCATTTTCAATTTTGTCAGATACTACAGTAATCGTTCCTAGTCCGGCACCAACACCATAATCTAGATATATAGGTGAATTTTTAATTGCCATCCTTGTTCCGTACATAGCAAATATGCCATTTATTGTTTTTACTCTATTATTAATTAATTCTTTTCGAAAAGCTCCTTGAAACATATTGTATGTACTTAGAAATTGTTCATTGCTCACTCTTCGTAAATATCCGGCCTCAATATAAAATCTATTTTTTTCATAATCATTCAAGAAATAATACTTTACAGATGGCTTAAATCTGTAACCGTCATATGAAGTATCCTTTTTTTTCCCATATAAAAAGCCTGCATTTATTGATATCTCATAATGATCAGCAAATCCATAATTAATCTCCCCTTGAAAACCAATTTTATTATTCAATAAAGCAGATGGCACAAAACCTATACTTAAACCATTGATGTCATAGTTGTCTTCTTGTCCAAAGCTATTATTACAGAAATACAATAGCAACATTAATATAGATATTCGCTTTCTCATAATTCGATCCTGTTTACTTCTCGAAGATTATCTATATCTGTATAATCATATTGCCTCAGTTCACTGTCCCCAGCAACTATAAGCATTCCATTATTATTAATTACTACATCCTGCGTGTTAAAGTCTTGAATATGATACAACTCTTCAAGATTAGATGGATTAGACTTATTAAAAACTTTAAAGCCATTAGAACCATCAGAAACAAACAATAAATCATTATCAGTTGCAATATCTTTAAGGTCAGATAAAACCAATGACGATAATAAAACAGGTTCACTTAATTCTGTGATATCATATACTTGTATCGTATTATCATTCATAAATCGAGAGCAACTCACGTTTGGATTGTCATGTATGATCAATGCTACAAAAACTAAATTATCACTCATCACCATAAAATCGCAGGCTGTTTGGTCTGGACTAAATGTCATTTGTGACACTATATTATCCTGAAAAGGGATTCCATTACTATTAATTTTAAAAGAGATAAGAGAGCCACCAGAGCCTATAAATAGTACTTCGCCAAAGGATGTTAATGATTCGATTTCAGCGTTTAAACGAGTTTCGTTTACCATTCTTAAATTATTGGGATCAGATATATCAAACGTGGATAGCATATCTGCTTCTACTTGATACATGTAATCCCCAATTGTTGTTGTCTCTTTGTAAGTAGTATTGGGTTCAAACCAATCATTGAGGGAACAAGAATATAGTATCAGACTACACAAAACGAAAAGTGATAAATGTTTCATTTTACTAATTATTTTTAATGAATTGTTTTTGAAGAGTCAATCAAATTTGACATTGAGGATTGATAACTAACCGCATTTCCCAACCTGAAACCACACCTTTAGAAAGGTCTACACATTCGAATTTTCCAGAGAAATCAATATTAGGGAAACTGCCAAAACCATTGGGAGAAGCTTGATCTATCATAGATGTAATTGTACTATTTTCAAAGTCAATTATTTCAATAATAACTAAGTGATTCGCTAAAGATGCTACTAGGAAGTCATCTTTGAGAATAAAGCTTGTAATACCAGGAAGACTGAGAAACTGAATATTCATAGGGTTGTCGATATCACTATTATCTATAACATGAAGACCATCTTCCTTTTCAGTAATTAGTATGTAGTCTTCGTAATATTCAATCTGCCCCACAGTTCTATATTCTCTCGGGGCTTGTGAAACAAGATCTCCTATTTCCAGCTGAGTATATATTGGAGCCAGCGCACTTACTGTAGTCATATCAATATCTAATGAATTGTCGCATTGAATGTAAATAAGTGAAAATAGAATAAGGAAGAAGTATTTCATGAATTAATTGGTTAGTATCACTCTAACGAATGAAAGTATATGAACGCTTTGTTTGATTGTCAATAATATAATTCATAATTTATTTTAAATGACACTTAATGCCTGATTCAAATCTGCAATAAGATATTTCGGATCCTCCAAGCCTATGTAAAGTCTTACATAAGTCCATGGAATAGGGGAGTCTTCCATTCCAGGCATATCATGAAATGTGATGCTTGGAATCATCAAACTTTCATATCCACCCCAAGAAACGGCCATTAAGAATCGGTTTATTGCCCTTGAAAATCGCATCACTGCATCTTTATTATCTGTCTTTAAAACAAGTGTCATTAAGCCTCCATTGCCTCTCATTTGCTTCTTAGCCAATTCAGCTTGGGGAAAATCTGGAGACATAGTATATATTACTCTTTCTACTTTATCATGAGCATTTAGGAAGTTATATATCTGTAATGCTGAAGCGTCAGATCTTCTTACACGTAGATCAATTGTTCTTAGTCCTCTTATTGCCATTGCCGCATCATTAGGTGATATATTCACACCAAGCGTCATGAATTCGGAATGGAATATTTTTCTTATCATTTTTTTACTCCCGCATACTACTCCCATCACAACATCGCTATGTCCATTGAGATATTTTGTGCCAGAATGTACAACTAGATCAATACCAAAATCAATTGGATTTTGAAAGATAGGACTGCAGTGACTATTATCAATTATTGTAACAATTCCATGAGCTTTTGCTAAGGTTGCGCATGCTTCCAAATCTTGTAATTCAAAGTAAGAGAATTTGGACTTTCTAAAAATAGAACTTTAGTATTGTCTTTAATGGCTGATTTGATATTATTGATATCTCGTCCATCAACGAAACTATATTCTACTCCAAAACGAGCAAGCATTTTAGAAATTAATTTATTCGTCCAGCTATATGGTTTATCTACACAAATAATATGATCTCCTGCACTCACATTGGACATAGTAGCAATTGATATGGCTGCAGCCCCGCTAGATGTGACCAATGCATCCTCAGCATGCTCTAATGCCGCAATCTTTTGCCTTAAAATTTTAACAGTTGGGTTATTTCCTCTAGAATAGACATGATTATCCATCTCTTCACTAATCTGAGCTCTTAATTCCTCTACTGAATCAAATGCAAAATTACTGGTTTGAATTATAGGAGGTGCGACAGAATTGAAATATTTCTTGCGTTCTTCTCCATGGTGTATTAAGATATCATTGATGTCCATATCACTTTTTTGATTTGAACCTACAATGTAATTATTGTACAAGAAATTTCCCTGTAATATCTAAAAAGATAATCAATAAGGTCAACCAAAGATCACATGATAATCACGATATCATTAATTCATAAATAATCAATCAAAAAAGATAACTTAATTCCTCTTCTTTTTAGAAGTCTTTTTATTCTTACCGAGTATGTTACGGTTACTGTTACCAAGGATTGGTTTTGGAAATGGCGCCTCAGCTTGTGTCTCGTGATAAATTTTCGCTATATAGTTAAAGTATTCTCCGTCCCACTTATATCCTACATAACTACCGTCAGGTAGCATTGTCGCTCCTTGTCCAGGAATTCGACCCATTCTTGGAATTAAATGATCAAATACAATCATGTCAAGGTTTGGGTTATAATTTAGTGATACGTTAGAATCACTTGCATAATCTAAAACCAATCGATTCTTTATAACTCCTCGATCCTCATTTTCTTGTCGTTTGAATATTTCATAACCAAATACTGGTTTTCCATTATCAAAAGTAAGAGCATCAGCGATCTTTCGACTTTCATAACTTTTGTAAGCATCATACCCAAATAGTATATAAACTTTTTCACCAGCTTTATCCATAGTAAGAATATTATAATACATCACTCCAGCCCAATCATCTGTGCCTAATACATTATACTCTAAGTCCTCATCATTGTCGGAGCTGGTCAATTTATGAGCAATTCCATCTTTTAGGATATATCCGAAATATTGATTGTCGTTTTCCCCTTTTAGTAATTGCCATGTAATTAGTGTAAACGATTCATCTTCTGGTTTCTTAACAGATAACCATTGAATACTTTTTAAATCACTATCGTTATAGGCTTCAGAATTTAACCACTCATCAAATATTACAGCAAATTTATCCTGAGCCCGTTGTTTATGAATTGGGTTCCCAGCATTTGCTATTACATCAGCATAGAAATTAAGATCGTCTATTGCCGTTCTAGAAAGTTGGCCATTTACATTGAAAGATAGTGCAGCGAAAAGCAGCGAAAATAATGAAAACTTCATTTTTGACTTTTTATAAATTATGTATCATCTTGTTTCCCCAAACAATATCGATGATACTTATAAATATGTTGTTAATCAAGTAAGTAACGATACTCAAGGAGTAATAATTCTAGTTTGGAGAAGTTTTTTTCTTTTTTAGCACAAAGAAAAAAAGCCGTCCTTTTCAGGACAGCTTGGTTGGTGGTTTTAACAGTTGCAGTTATGCAATCTATTATATATGGTTCAATTACCGTGCCAACATATGACAAAAAGTAATAATATGTAAATTAAAATTTGATGCCGACACTAGCTATTAATCTACCAGGTCTTTGATCAAAATCGTATTCTTGACCATCAACATTTATATGATCTCCAAATAGAGATAAGTTCGTTTCATAATTAAAGTCGAGTCTTACTTTGAATATATCGAAGCCGATTCCACCTTGTAGGCCATAACTCGCATCTTTGAATTTTTGAACATAGCCATTAATAGCGGTTAGATCAGATGCGGAATTAAGAAATATATGAGCTACTGGACCTCCTTGCAATCTCAGTGGGCCTATCTTGATGCCTACCATAAGTGGAATGTCAAGATTGTTGTAAGATTCACTTCTTATACTAGATATTACACCAGTGTCAAAAATCTCTTCACTCAAATTATAATCTACACTAGAGCTATTAAACAAAAATGCAGGTTCAATGAAAATATTCGCTATTGAAATCCGTGTGTATAGTCCAAAATGGAATCCATAATTAGCCTCCTTTATCGATAGTGTCATATCACTATCTCCAGAATTAATTAGAATTGATTCTGGGGATAAGTCTGTAGAACTAATCCCAGTTTTAATTCCAATCTCAAACTGTCCATAAGATAGGGTAGAAAGCATCATTAAAATTCCAAAAAATATCTTTTTCATATGTTTAAAATTTTCTTTTCTCTAAAAAGTCATCGATTTATATTTAGTCTTCTCCTTGGGTTCCTACAGTTTGTTACAAAATATTAAAAAATAAAAATTTAATAGCACTACAAACTAACCAAGAATCTTAATTGTTTCCTATTGTCCCTTAAGTACAATCATCGGAGTGTCAAAATTCATTATTGATTCAATTCTAGATTAAATACTTGCCTTTTTTAAAAGACAACTTTTGATGTCTAGAATGAAGAAGTTAAAAAATAACTTCATTGAGTTGATAATTTTTCAATCGAGAGAACCAACTTTTATATAATAGCGTTTACTATCTTTGTGGTTGATTAACGATTATAAAACTGTAATAGTAACTCATTTATTTGATGAGAAAACTTTTTGTTTTTTAGTTTATTGATTATTAGGCGTTTATACAGTGTTATATTTTTACTTTTATATTAACACTGTATTTACTATATAACAGATTAACAATTTAAGTAATATATCAAAAATGATGCCTTCATGGATATCAACGAGGTAAGTTTTATCGGAAGTTTTGAAAGAGAATCCCAATGTCCACAAGATATGGTGCCAGAATATGCATTTATAGGTAGGTCAAATGTTGGTAAGTCTTCTCTAATAAATATGCTTTGCAATTATAAAGGTTTGGCAAAAGTGAGTAATACCCCTGGGAAAACTCAGACTATTAATTACTTTAAAGTCGATTCAGCATGGCACTTAGTCGATCTTCCAGGATATGGATATGCTAAAATATCCAAGAAGATGAGAGGGAAGTGGGAAGATATGATAGAACGTTATCTAATCACTAGGCCGCAATTGCAATGTGTATTTGTACTTATTGACTCAAGACATTCTTTACAAAAAATAGATCTGGAATTTATAAATTGGATGGGGGATCGTAGAGTAGCATTTGTTCTTGTATATACAAAGACAGACAAACTAAGTTCGAAGTTAGTGGATGGACATGTAAAAAAGATACAAGATGGGCTATTACAATATTGGAATGAACTTCCTGATCAATTTGTGACGAGTTCTGAAAAAAAGGTCGGTAGACAAGAGATATTAGATTATATTGGAGAATTAAATAATAATTTCTAATTTTTGCACTATTAATAATAAATAATAAATTGGAGAGTACACTTCCTCATATAATACCAGAAATTGAAGATTGGCCAATATTCAAGGTCAGCGAAAAAAGAACAGAATTTATTTCTGAGCTAAATGCCTATACTAAGTCTAGATTGTATTCCGAATCTAAGGTTACCACAGAGGAACTATTAGAGAAAACAATATATCTAGAAAAATTAAGGTCTAAGAATAATCCTTGGAAAGTTGATCCTGCAGATGATAAGAGTTATTGGAAAGAGCTTGAAAGAGAAATCAAAAAGGCTAAATCTAGTGATGATAAAGAAGATAAGTTAGTCGCAATTGTTGATCGTATCATTAATAGATACAATGAAGAAATAGTAGGGAATTTTAAAAAGAGAACTTTTAAGTTTTCAAGAAATTTCTTACATGCTTTGTTTAAGCGATTACTTAACCCTGCTACCTTCAAAGGTCAAAAAAGACTCTGGGGAAATAGATCGCAAACACGTCAGAAAATAAAACTACATGGACATGTAGATGAGCTAAGATCGCTATTTACAAAAGGAACTGTTGTAATAGTTCCTACTCACTTTTCAAATTTAGATTCAATATTAATTGGATATGCATTGGATGCTGTAGTAGGAGTACCTGCGTCTTCTTATGGTGCAGGACTAAACTTATTAGATAACGAAATCGTAGCGTATTTTATAAATAGACTCGGAGCTTATAGAGTAGATCGAAGGAAGAAGAACCCTATCTACCTTGAATGTCTTAAGAGTATGGCTTCTTTTTCTTTGCAGAAGAATGTTAATCAGATATTCTTTCCGGGTGGGACAAGAGCTAGAGATGGTAAATTAGAAGACAAGCTAAAATTGGGACTTCTTGGATCTATGGTTGAAGCACAACGTCATGCTATTACAGATAAAAAGGATAACAAAATATATATCGTTCCATTAGTTGTAAGTTATCATTTTGTGTTAGAAGCGAAGTCGCTTGTTGATCAGTATTTAAGATCAACTGGAAAAGAAAAATATACAAGATCAAGGGATACGGGTAAATCTTCTGGTAAGCTCATGAAATTCTTATATTCTATATTAACGAAAGAATCTGATATTGCTTTATCTTTTGGTCAACCTATGGATGTATTTGGACATGCTGTGGATATAAATGGAGTGTCTCAGGACAAGCATGGAAATGAAATAGACATCAGTGGATACTTCAAACTTGATGGAGAAATAAAGACAGTTGCACAAAGAGAAAAGGTCTATACTAAGTTTCTTGGAGAGAAAATAGTCGATAGTTATAAAGTAAATAACGTTGTTCTTAGCAGTCATTTAGTTGCTTTTGCTTCTTTTAGAATATTATTGAATTCTAATTCAGAACTAAACCTTTATGATGTTCTGAATATACCGACCGCTAATTTTGAAATTGAGCAATCTTTATTAGAAAAAGTAATTAAAAAAATGCTTACTAATCTGAAAAGATTGGAGCAACAAGGAAAAGTCAAACTATCTGATACACTTGAAAAGGGTCTTCAAGATATTATTGATGATGGTCTTAGGAACCTTGGTTTATATCATCCTCAAAAAGTGCTGAGAAGAAACAAAGATGGGAAATACGACTCTGAGAATTTTAGATTGTTGTATTTTTACCATAATAGGCTAGATAGCTACAATTTGGAAGATACTGTTAACTGGGATGACCTTATAAAACGAAACAAACCAATAACCGAAAATTCAATTCTGTGAGATTTATAATATATGATTTAGAAGCGACATGCTGGTTGGGTAGACCTCCAGGCGGATTGAATGAGATTATCGAGATAGGTGCCGTTATGGTTGATCCTACAGGTGAAATTATTGATAGTTTTAGCAAGTTTGTAAAACCAACTATCAATCCTAGATTATCTGGTTTCTGTAAAAAGCTCACAAGTATCAGTCAAGAGAATGTAGATAGAGCTAATCTATATCCAAAAGTTATTCAACAATTCCAAGAATGGATAGATATATGGGATCACGACTACAGACTATGTAGTTGGGGCCAATACGATAAAGTAATGCTTACTGACAATTGTGCTTTACACAAAATGGAAATTGATTGGCTAGAACCTTCTACAGATTTAAAATCAGAATATCACGAAATCAAAGGAGAACATAAACTCACTGGTTTGAAAAACACACTCAAAAAAGAAGGTTTTGAATTCACTGGAATACAGCATAGAGCAATATCTGATGCAGAGAACACCGCTAAGATATTCATAAAATACGTAGATGAATGGCGGTGGTAATAGAATAATTTTTGTAGCGTGGCTTGCGTAGCAAACACGCGGGAAAATTGTTCCTCCACTGAATCCAATTTTTCAAAAAATTAAAAGAATAATTTTTGTAGCGTGGCTTGCGTAGCAAACACGCGGGAAAATTGTTCCTCTAAAGAATATTTTTCATAGCAAAACCTTAGTTTTGCGGAAAAAATATTCCACCAATACATCCAATCTTATTGCAAAGTAAAAAGAATTATTTTTACTTTGCAAAACCTTAGTTTTGCGGAAAAAATATTCCACCAATACATCCAATCTTATTGCAAAGTAAAAGAATTATTTTTCATAGCGAAACCTCAGTTTCGTGAGGAAAATATTCCTGTAATATGTCCATTTATCCTGCGAAAAGAAGTATTAAAAAGAATGAAGGTCTAAATGATTGAATAGCTAGATGTATTCAGTTAATCATTGTTCCATTTCTGTCATTTATATATCGCGTCCTTTTTTTAACATTAGTTCATTATTTCATTGATTCTATTCAATCATTAGACTTACTCTTCTTCGTCTGTTTCTTCAAATTCGTAAGCTATCAAATCTTCAATCATTTCCTTCAAATTTGGCTTTGGTACTAGACCATTGATTACCTCTATCATTTTCTGATCTTTAATAAATACCATAGTAGGAATACTCTTAATTTTAAAAAAGGCTGAGAGTTTTGGATTTGCTTCCGAATCAACCTTAGCAATTATAGCTCTATCACCAATTTCATGAGCCAGTTCATCTATGATAGGGGATAGCACCTTACACGGTCCGCACCAAGAAGCATAGAAGTCTAATAATATACCCTTATCTGTATTCTCGACAATCTCTTTAAATGATTCATCTGTAATCTGTGGAGCCTTTGGTTTCTCTTTTTTATTCCAGAACATATTGGTATATTTATTACTATTAAGCAAATGCAAAAAACGAATAAAAACTGTAAAGTTAATGTCCGCTACTATAATATTTGTATGAAAATTCTTTAGACATATACGATATTTAGAATCTTATAATTAACACTTATTGACATAGTATCTTAGTAATCATTGTTTTTCAAAAGTTATATCACATGTCGAGCTTCCCGTTTTTACTTTAGATTGAAGTGTCATATTATCTGTAAAATCTCCTGTCAATTTCAACTCTAAGCTTCCCCAATCCCCAGACGCGGTAATTGCATCATCAACAATAATACCGTCAACTGTGTCATCGATTAATGTTGTTTCAACTCTTAATGTTATCATTGAAGAGTTACCATTTAGTTGTGATTGTATCGTTAAGCTTTTTATTGTAGTTTCTGTACCTGTTGTGCATTCTGAAACGGTAGGAATATAAACACCAAAATACTTACCAATACTAAGCGTAGCACAAGCATCACCTTCATAACCTGAAAAGCATGAACAAACTCCATCATTACAAGTTCCAAAACCGCAATCTATACCTTCGCAATTATCGTTTGCACAACAAAAGAAAAACAGACAAAACATAACAGTAAAAATATACATTAGCTTTTTCATAGCTTTTCTATTCTAATTGTGAAAATCTAAACAAGATAATAATTTAACACTAATGATTTTAGATCAAGTATAAATTAATGACAGAAATGATATAAAAAAGAAACCCCAATTCTTCCTAAAAAGAAAATTAAGAAACCAAGAATATTTATTGAAAATTGTTAAATTAAGCAAGTCATCTGCAATATGAAAGTATACTCAGATCAAGGTGGATATTTTACAGACCTCGATTCTTCTTGCGAAAAATGAAATAGATCCATCATTTGTATTTCATAGATTATAAAACTAAATCCGTAATTTTAGTTTTTAGCAAATAAAGACAGTCATTTTATATTATGAAATACGCTACAATAATTTCCTTTCTTTTTACTTTCGTTATTTTCATATCCATTTCTTCTTGTAGTAAAGATGAACCGATAGAGGTTATGACCGAAGAAGTGTTTACGATACTTACACCTTGTGAGTATTCAATAAGCTTAGGCAATGAAACATTAGAGAGGAAGCAATCTGCAATGCTTGATGGACTTTCTTGTAATGTTACTTTCAGTGGTTCAGGTGATAGCTACTCTTATGGTGCTAGTTTGAAGACTAATAACTCTGAAGAGGAGTTCAATATTTCAGGAGGAACAATAGACAATTTAGGTTGGTTAGAACAACCTACTTCTGAACAGTTTGATTCACTTTTTTTTATAGGAATGTATGAATTCACTAATGGAAATGATCAAGGAATTCGATTATCATACAAATCCGCTTCTGAAGAGTTCTGGTCTACAAATAATGGATCCGCAGATCAATCAAGCAGTAGTTTTGAAATGCTCGAAAAAGTTTCATCTACTATTTCTGGAGTCTATTTGTTAAATACTAGAGCAAAGTTTAAATGCAATTTGTATAATTCAAACGGAGAAGTGAAAGTCTGTGAAGGGACGGCTACATTTATTTTGCAGTCTTCGTAGGCATATTGACTAATGTGATAATTGTTTATTTAGAGAATCATATCAATGGCCATGTCCATCATCCATAACCATGTTTTCTTTACCGATTAGTTTTGTGGCGAATTTACCAATTGTCAATCCTTGAACTAATATCGAAAAGACTACTACTACATAGGTGATGATAATAAATATGTCCCTATTCATTTCGTCTGGCAAACTCAATGCAAGTGCAATTGAAATCCCACCTCTTAAGCCTCCCCATGTCATGATTTTATCAGTATGAGGTATGAATTCTAATTTTTTACTGAATAACTTTACGGGTATGAAAAGTGAGATGTATCTAGCTACTAATACCAGTACGATACATATTAATCCTGCAATGATATATTTACCATTGAAGGTAAGAATAAGCATTTCTAAGCCAATCAATACAAATAGAATAGCATTTAATAACATATCAATTAGCTCCCAAAATTTATCGACATATTGTTCTGTAATATCTGACATAGAAGTGCCTCTGACAGTATCATTCCCCACGATTAGTCCAGCTACAACTATCGCTAATGGTGCTGATAGGTGTAAGTAATGAGCCAATGAATACCCGCCCATCACACATGCTAGTGTAATCATAACTTCTATATCATAATCATCAATAGAACGCAACAATAAAAATGTACCGTATCCCAAAATACCGCCCATTGCAATCCCTCCAATTACTTCTTGTCCAAACAGTTTTGCTATATCAAAAGCATCGCCACCATGAGATCCACCTTGTGCTACTCCAAGTATAGTCAAGAAAATCACTACACCTACACCATCATTAAATAAGGATTCTCCTACAATTTTTGTTTCTAATTTTTTAGGCACACCAGCCTTTTTCAAAATCCCCAAAACAGCAATCGGATCTGTTGGTGATATCAATGCTCCAAAAAGCAGACAATGAATAAAAGGAACATTAAAACTCATAAATTGAAGCAAATAGAAAACAAAGCCACCTGTAATAAATGTGGATGCAAGTACGCCTAATGTACTAAATATGAGAATTGGCCAACGTTGGACTCGGAGTTGATCAAAGTTTGTGTGCATGGCTCCGGCAAACAGTAAAAACCCAAGTAGTATATCTAATAAGACATGATCAAACGCTATCTGACTCATCATAACTTCGGCTGCATTGAATATTGTCGAATCTACTAACTTTGAAGCAAATAGAACAAGTGTAAATGCAATAGCGATCACCATTAAACCGATCGTGTTCGGTAATTTCAAAAACCGGACATTAATGTAGCCGAATAAAGCTGAAAGCACAATTACTATTGAAGAAATGGCAAATAAATCCATGGTTGGTTAATGTTTTTGTTGCGGTGAAGGTAGCAAGGATTTTTGGCTTAGAAATAATAAGTAATAAGGCAGATTGACCTAAGCATCAGACTTCGTACATCTAATCAAGGTATTCATTGTCAATGCTACACTTTATAAACAGGTTTCCTTTTCTCCATATGCGCCTGAAAAGACTCCATCAAATCATTAGATAACAACATAGCTGCATTGTAATTAGCCATGTTTTCTAAACTATCATTTACTGTATGATCTCGTTTGTACAGCAACATCTCTTTTATCCCACGAATAACTAAAGGTGATTTCTCGGCAATTGATTTTGCTATCTGAGTTACACCTTCAATCATCTCTTCTTTGGTGGTATACGTCTGATTGACCATACCTATAGATTTAGCTTCAGGTCCATAGAACTTTCTTCCAGTAAAAGCTAATTCTGACATGATTCCAGGATTGATGATTGTTGGTAATCTTTGTAGCGTTCCTATATCTGCAACTAATCCTAAATCTACCTCCTTAATGGTGAAATATGCATCTTGTGTACAGTATCTCATGTCTGCTGCGGATACGATATCCACGCCACCACCAATGCATCCGTTATGTATTGCTGCAAGTACAGGCTTTTTACATTTTTCGATTGAGGAGATTGTTCTCTGTATTTTTAAGATGAATTCTTTTATGTCTTCTCTTTTATGAGCTTCACAGCTACTTGAAGATTGATTCTGGACACTCATCAGAGCCATCAAGTCGATTCCAGCACAGAAGTGCTTGCCTTCGCCGGAAAGTATTATAGCACGTACCGCAGGCTCTTTGTCTAAGTATTCGAAAGCAGATTGCATTTCTTCCCATGATGCTATATCAAGAGAGTTTGCTTTTTCTGGTCTGTTGAATGACAAGTGTGCTATGTAGTCTGCTATTTCTAATTTGAATGATTTGAATTCCATCTTTTTTTTTTCAAGTCTTAAGTTTTCTATTTCTTCAACCTTAATTTCACCCCAACGCTTCGCATATGTACTCAATAAGTAGTTGATTACATTTGATATGTCCTGATTACTCATATTGGGATCATTAACGTAAGCTGGCATTTGGATTTGATATAAGTCAGTATTGTTCTTATAACCATGAAGGATTATTCTGGCCAATTCCTTTTCTGGACAAGGTGACTGTTAGCCGCTCAAGCATTGTTTTACTAGATTTTACGTTGAGCATTTTTTATTTTATAGAATTTGAATGAAATTTAAAACGGAGTTTACCAATCTAAAACGGCTTGGGAATCTCAGCATCCGCTTAACCAAGGAAACCTAAAGGGATTCCAAAGCTTGGAAAGATAGCAAATAAGAAATTTTTGTGTAGTAATTCGAAGAAATACGGGCAAAAACTCATCAAGCCCGACTTTTAAGTAATATATCAAACATCAGATCACCTAGCAATAACCAGCTTCTCTACCAGAACCACACCTCGATTCGTAATCCCTCTCACAAAATAAACCCCACTATCTAATCCTGACACATCGATCTTTAAATCTTCAGAAATCATAACCTCAAGTCCATTCATATCATGAATAATGACCTTAGAAATAACTTGATCTGACTTTACTACAACGAGGTCTGTCGCAGGATTAGGATATAACCTAAGCATATCACTGCCATAAGTAGGATCTACATTTGATAATAAAGTACTATCTGCTCCCAATCGATAATTAGGAAAGTATGGCATAGCAAATGCATTAACAGTAGGTAACTCAAAATCATGTTGACGGAAATCACATGCTTGACCTTTTTCATCTGGAGAATGAATCACATGCAGAAACTTTGAGCTATTACGCATACTCATATAGATCTTATCATCGGGAGCATTTTGCATTTGATGAAAATTAGTCGGAAATGGATCAAAAAAACCATCATACACACCAACATTTATTTTACTATCTAGGATTTCCGACTTTGGAACAGTGAGATCTAACTGAATAAGTGTATCAACTTGTGCTATATATAAATAGTCACCAGAAGGAGAGAATTCGATGTCTGCAGTAATCTCAAATAAAGCATCAACCCAAGATGGCTCAAAATGATACTCTTCGAATAGACCTGTACCTCTATCAAATGACAATAACTCTAATCCTATAAACGGATCAAAGGTTGCAAACATATTACCTTGTCTATTGATTTTAGTTGTATTTCCATTTGATGTAATATATTCTAGCATTCCGATTTCTTGAGAATGCTCTAGATGCGGCCCAGATTCATCGATGAGTGTTATGTGATATATATTATCATGTTGGTTTTTATTGATTATCCACCAATCTATCCCATTGGCATGTCGTACAGCACTTATTCCCGCTATAGAAACGGTATCATTCACAATAGTGCTCCGAGATTCTACAAACGGATTTCCATCGTTAAGGTTAATCATTGTATTATATAGACCGTCTGACAATCCATATGGCTCTACATCAATCTGAATCAGATCCGTGTGGAAAAGGTGAATTATATCCTTATTATAGGGGTCAGGAATAAAAATAGAGTTCTGAGGGTTATTGTAACCATCTATACACCACCAGGTTTCTTCAAAAAATGTATCATTATTTATTATTAACTCATTTCCATCTACGATTTCATTGTTGGCATTATTAAGTGTACAGCCGTTAAACATAAACAATAAATTTCCATCTTTATCCGAAAATGAAGCGGTGTGATTACCCTGAAACCTAATATCTCTACAAAAATATTCACCTCTTACCGTATCACCATTATCAAAATATACATTTGTTCCACCAAATCTTGACGAGTCACCAGGGATACAAGTATATCCAAAAATCCAAACATTATCATGATACTGAGCATGACTCAAAGAAGCATTGCTCAGTATCATAATAAATAACAACAATATTCTCTTCATACTACTTGAGTATTACTAATTGTGAAATATGAAGGCTACCATTATCTGTTAATACTTTGACATAGTACAGCCCATTGGGCAATGACTCAGTGTCTATTGTTCTAGATGTAGAACTCTTTACTAATATGCCTCTAGCATTGATTATTGTAGCTTGCAAGATATCTCCTTTTACTTCTATATTTATTATATCTGTAGCAGGATTTGGATATAGGACTAAGACATCATTTACTGTCTTACTTTGCGATCTAGTTCTAGATTGAATACAGTATTCTACATCATAGCTAATTCTATATGTATCCGCTAATGATCTGGCTATATATATACTAGGACCATAACTTAGAGGACAAAGATTAGCGTTCTGACCTATAGTAGTTAATTCTTGTGAGGAAGGCAAATATTCTGCATCATTGAGGTATTCGATATATACTTGGTACGTCTCTACGAATACATCTTCGAACACATTGGTAGGGGTATAAGATCCAAGCAAACTGTTTATTTCAGTATATTTCTGATTTTGAATTACTTTGATATCAGCATTGATCAAACTCAATGCATCGTCTGCTTCTATAGCAGTATGTATCCCCGCTTCGTAATCTTTGAACACACCTTTTATAGCTATAATGTCAACATCATCGCCATAGTAGTCATCCAGTATTTCTTCTACTTCCGCTGTAATACCCACTGCAGTATTTACATTGTTTTGATACCAATTATTGACATTAGGATCATTGAGTAACGAAGGATTGGTTATTATTTTACGGATTAGGTTTCGTATCGCTAACCAGTTGCTCAAAGGGTCGATATTATAGGCATTATTCATTATCAAAATATCAATATCAGTTATTACCAAGCCATTTGGACCAAATTCGTAAATACATTCGTCAATGGAAGTTGTAGTTCCGTCCTCATCAAATAATGTAGATGGTGAATAACTGCCATTTTGTGGTTTATAAAGACTGTTTCCTCCAGAATTAGGATTAGAGTTTACAGTAAATCTTGAGAATAATGTATTTGTAGAAGTATTAGTAACCCCCTCACCTGAGTAATTACCTACCCAGGTATTTCCTTTATGTTCTTGCGGGCCTATTATATTATCAATGTATAGTCCCGTAGTAGATGTTCCTATTTCATTTTCATTTAGGTTGGTATCCATACAGTTTCCTCTAAACGAGTATGCACGGCTAGCATTTTTACTGGATGAGTTGCATATGGTTCCATTCGACATGGTCATATTGAAACCAGAGAAGCCTCCATTTTTATTAATATGTGTATTATAGATATCATAATCAGTCACACCACGCGTAATCAATGTGCCACCAATAACATTTTCATTTGATATGTCAAGTTGCGCTATAGAATTATCAACGTATCTAGTCTGACTTACTCCATTAAATTGTCCATTTTCGATATACATTTTACCGATTCCTGATTTTATATATCCTGCATTGGGCTTTTTACTTAATGAACCTTGGGCTAATTGATTTATGGTATTGTTTATCATGAATTGGTTACTAGTTGTAACATTCAAGAATGAAGAGTTTTGTTTGTAGTTATTGATGAAAATATTGTCTTTGGCGTAAGTTGTACTCGTTATCGCTGTTTTTACATTCAGAAATTCATTGTTTCCAAAATATTTCGCAGATCTAATATTATCACAATTATTAAAGTAATTATTTTCGACTGAAAAAAATGATCCGTTAAATATACCATCGTTTGCAATGAACTCATTTACCCGTTTGCCACAATTATAAAATTCGTTCCTCAGATCTAGATTATTTCCAAATTCAATTCCTTCACAATTGTCCGCTTGGAATACACTAGGTATATTGTAAAATTTATTTCCAGAAAAGTGAAATTGACGGTACGCGTAGTTATCTACGGTTCCATAATGTAATATGTGAAAAGCATGCGAATACTGATTACCTGGCTCTGACACAAAAGTGCAATTTCGTACATCATATTGTCCTCCATGAATATGCATAAGTTCATAGAAATTTTCGAATACACAGTTGCTTAAAGTCACTTTTGCGAATATTCCATTATTCGAATTAAGAGATTCACCGGCAATTATATTTGCTATTAAGCTATTACAAGCATAAAATTTCACATTAGTCATTTTGATTTCAGAGATAGTGTTAGGTACAACAGGAGGTATGTCATAAATTATACGTCCATCTTTATAATTAATTGTACAGTCTATAAATTCAAAATCAGTGTCTAGATATAAATCTCCTTTGAACAAAATATGCTTACCATTAAAGTCAGCAGGATCTAGCTCAGATGCAAAGAATGTTCCATCAAATTCATAGTCATATGGGCCTTCTCCATATATTTGACATAAGCTTTGGGAGGATAAAGTGGAATTAGTCATTAAAAATAAAGAAAGAAAAAAATAAAGAGTTTTCATGATAATATAGCTTGGTTAGTTTGTAATATACTATAAAATGACCGATTCGTGAACTCTACATTATCAAATTTGCCTTAGATGTTAATTTATATAACAAAAAAGTGTTGTATAATTTATTAGATTACTTATCCAAAAAATCCTTTTCTTTGTGCTATAATTAAGAATCAGAATGAGCGAGAAGAATATAAAGACCTAAGCATCAGACTTCGAACATCTACTGAAGGTATTCATTGTCAATGCTACACTTTATAAACAGGTTTCCTTTTCTCCATATGCGCCTGAAAAGACTCCATCAAATCATTAGATAACAACATAGCTGCATTGTAATTAGCCATGTTTTCTAAACTATCATTTACTGTATGATCTCGTTTGTACAGCAACATCTCTTTTATCCCACGAATAACTAAAGGTGATTTCTCGGCAATTGATTTTGCTATCTGAGTTACACCTTCAATCATCTCTTCTTTGGTGGTATACGTCTGATTGACCATACCTATAGATTTAGCTTCAGGTCCATAGAACTTTCTTCCAGTAAAAGCTAATTCTGACATGATTCCAGGATTGATGATTGTTGGTAATCTTTGTAGCGTTCCTATATCTGCAACTAATCCTAAATCTACCTCCTTAATGGTGAAATATGCATCTTGTGTACAGTATCTCATGTCTGCTGCGGATACGATATCCACGCCACCACCAATGCATCCGTTATGTATTGCTGCAAGTACAGGCTTTTTACATTTTTCGATTGAGGAGATTGTTCTCTGTATTTTTAAGATGAATTCTTTTATGTCTTCTCTTTTATGAGCTTCACAGCTACTTGAAGATTGATTCTGGACACTCATCAGAGCCATCAAGTCGATTCCAGCACAGAAGTGCTTGCCTTCGCCGGAAAGTATTATAGCACGTACCGCAGGCTCTTTGTCTAAGTATTCGAAAGCAGATTGCATTTCTTCCCATGATGCTATATCAAGAGAGTTTGCTTTTTCTGGTCTGTTGAATGACAAGTGTGCTATGTAGTCTGCTATTTCTAATTTGAATGATTTGAATTCCATCTTTTTTTTTTCAAGTCTTAAGTTTTCTATTTCTTCAACCTTAATTTCACCCCAACGCTTCGCATATGTACTCAATAAGTAGTTGATTACATTTGATATGTCCTGATTACTCATATTGGGATCATTAACGTAAGCTGGCATTTGGATTTGATATAAGTCAGTATTGTTCTTATAACCATGAAGGATTATTCTGGCCAATTCCTTTTCTGGCCCAGCAAGCACTTCAGACTCTATTAGTGAAGGTGCAACATTTTTCTGACCTCTACCATCTATTCCATGGCATGATGCACAATAATTTTTAAATATCTTTAAGCCATTTGTCCTGTCATCATCAAATGGTATTGTATATACTTTAGGCGATTGAGATTTTTTGTTCTCCTTGTTTTTAACAACTATTTTCAGTTGTGATTTTAGCAAATCTAGAGAAGTCTCTGGTTTAAGACTTTTCAAAAATGCGTTTTCATCTGTTATACCAGAAATGATTGACTCGATCATTGGTTTATCCTCTGTGTATTTTCTTGCAAGAATAATCAGCTCTTTCCAGTAATGTGGAATAGCGGCTAGATTAGGTGCAATTAAGAGATCTACATTACGATCATTTAATTCTAGCTGTTCTCGATATAAATCTATAAACTGACGATCCGAATCATTAACCCAATGTTTGTCATATTTACGCCAAAGCGGGATTATTGCAGAGAGTGACTTGAGACTGAATAGATTTGCATTATTATTTAATAGCATCTTAGCATCAAGTAAACCTAACTCATCCGTAGTCCAAAGTGCGTGGATCGTAGATGGATGATCTACAGCGTAGTAGCTAAACTTATGTAGAAATTCATTAGGAGATTCAAAGCTTGCTTTATCTTGTATTAACATTTGCTGGCCCAACAATCTGATCATATAATTACTATCCAACAAGAGCTTCGTCCACATTTGATCAGTGACTGAATTCATCCTTTTTTTGTTGATAGCAATATTCTTAGATTTAGAAATTGCAGAGATGCGATATATCCTACCGTTTCCATTAATTTTTTCTAGCCCTCTTTGTAGGATTTTTTCACGAAGATAACTCGACATGTATGCAGTATGTTGAATCATTCCTTTCCTAATATCCGTAATGTATAAACAACCATCATATCCTGTCATGATATTCACTGGTCTGAATGATTCATCTTTGGAGACAAGAAACTCTTGAGCTTTATCTTTTGTAGCTTTTTGCTTGATGTGGTCAATATCATATTTAGAGATCAAATTAGCTTCAGGGGCACAAACAAATAGATCAGAATAATCATTGTCCTTAAGTCCAGTACCATAATATATATGAGGGGCACAAGCGGATGTGTAATTTTTTACCTTTCCTAGACTGTCTAGCACTCCGTCTTCATATCCTCGATTTACTGCGGTTGCTTGGATAGCATTGATACGCATGTCTTTTGTGTAATACAGTCCTGTATTATACTCTATTTTTTGGTATTGATTGCTGATGAGCACATTGGGCATGGTTCTATCACCTATAACGGGTGCAGAGTTATGGTTGTAAATCAATCTTCCATTTTGATCCGAAGATATGCCCCATTGTCCTCTAAAAGTAGTTGCTTCTTTTAACCAAGTTCCTTTTGTCTTTTTATAACGAGCATTAGATTTCGCACTGTAAATCCAGTTATCAAGATTATAAAATAGGCCATTAGGTTGGTGCTCTATATTACCACCAATTACATAAAGGGGATCTACTAATTCTTTTTTATCAGGCTGATCATTTTCAATACTCGTCCAAATCAGTGCCGTACTATCTGTGTATAATACACCATCGTAGACCAATGCTACTGCTCTAGGATTAAGTAAACTATCAAGAAAGATTGTTCTTTTGTCCATCTGACCATCATCGTCAGTATCTTCTAGAATAACGATACGACCATCTTTGATATCATCCCCATTTCCATCGATATCTCTCATGTATCCTGGCATTTCTACGACCCAAAGTCTTCCTTTTATATCTTGTGCCGTAGCGATTGGAGAATCTAAAAGTGGTTCGTGTGCTACGAGCTCTATCTTGTATCCATTCTCAATGATGAATTCAGATGTATCAATTATGGACTCTGATGCGCAAGAACATATCATAATTAGAATATACAAAGAGCAAAGTGTATAGAAAGAATTAATGTACTTCATTACAGTCCTTTGTTGTTGGTGTTTATAATAGGAGCATGAGCCTCTGATGGCCATCTATGCTTCTTAACATTTTTAGTAAGAATTTTAAGGTTCCTCCATTTGATTAATTTCCCTTCTTGTCGTTCTTTATATATTCCATGAACTTGCAAGCCGATGAAACCTTCCGCTGTCATATTATCAATCAAGTTAGCACACTGCACTCCGTTTATCCATGTTTTTATAGCAGAACCGATTGCTTCTATTCTATATTTGTTCCATTGATTGGGTGTAAATGCAAGTTGTCCTTTTGTATTGTCTGTAAGAGGGTAGAGCCAACCTCGTCTGCCTTCATCATATATGCCCCCTGCCCACTTCCTTGAGCTAGATTCTATCTCTGCTTGATATCCATGCACTTGACCATTACTAATATCATGACTACTGATAGATCGGAACTGAACACCAGAATTTAGACTAGTATCCGCCCATACTTCAAATTCTAGTATAAAGTCTCCATATTTTTCTTTAGTTGCTAAAAATGTATTGGGTGTATTTGATTTACTTATTCCAATAATCATATCTGCTTCTATTCTGTATTCTGCATCTCCATTTAATCTTTCAAAATTTGATAAGTCCTCACCATTAAATAGTGGTTTCCATGTCGCTTTTTTAGCACAGGAAGATAGAAATATTATTATTGATAGTATACAGAATGTAATTCTAAAACTGTAAATCATTTGTTATTTTTGTTATTTGGAAATTTATACTGGAAGTAATAAAGTGAAATTTAATTTGAAATAAAAACTATTCCTACCTTGGTTGCAGAAAACATAAAGAATGAAAAGCAAAACCTCTATAAAAGATTCTAATGAAGTAAACCGGAGACAATTCTTGAAAAAGACGGCAATTACATCAATGGCAATTTTGCTAAGTACCGACATAGTCTTCGGAGATAATCTACCAAAAGGTATGAATATCCTAGGTTTAGACGAATTTGGACCTTCATTACCTGGTAAAGATGGTCGAATGATCATTCTGAATGATAGACCTATCAATGCCGAAACACCGCCGTATTTATTAGATGATAAGGTAACACCAAGCGAGATGTTCTTTGTGAGGAATAATGGTGCACCACCTATAGACATTGATGTTAATAATTGGACACTAAGGATTGGAGGAGAATCCGCACTAAAGGAAGTCGTATTTACCCTAGCTGAATTGAAAGCTAAATTCAAAGAATATACTTATCAGCTCACTCTAGAGTGTGGCGGTAATGGGAGGAAAGAATTCAACCCTCCAGCGAAAGGAAATCAATGGGGCCTTGGTGCCGTAGGGTGTGCTGAATGGACAGGAGTTAGATTAAAAGATGTACTAGAAGCTGCGGGTGTAAAGTCAAATGCAGTATATATAGGGTATTATGGAGCGGATACCCACCTTAGTGGTAATCCAGATAAAGATCCTATTTCGAGAGGCGTACCGATCAATAAGGCGTTGGAGGAAGAAAGTATGATCGCTTGGGCAATGAATGGAGAAGATATTCCAATGCTAAATGGACATCCGCTTAGATTGGTATTTGGAGGCTGGCCTGCTTCATGCTCTGGTAAGTGGCTAAACAGAATCGTAATTAGAGATAAAGTGCACGATGGAGTAAAAATGGTAGGGCAAGCATATAGAATACCATGTGATGCTGTAGAACCAGGTACCAAAGTAGCTGATGAGGATATGTGTATTATTGAATCTATGCCGGTCAAATCATTGATTACTTTTCCAAAAACAGGAGGAATGATTTCTTTGGATAAAGAATTACCTTTTAGAGGGCATGCTTGGGCTGGTGATAATGTAGTAGCAAAAGTGGAATATTCAATAGATTTTGGAGCAACTTGGAGATCGTGTAAAATGACTAGTCCAGTTAATAGGCATGCGTGGCAGCATTTTGATGCGACTGTCACATTCCCCAAAATAGGTTATTATGAAATATGGGCAAAAGCAACAGATGATAAAGGTGTTTCTCAACCAATGATACTTCCAGGATGGAATCCAAAAGGTTATCTTAATAATGCATGCCATAGGATCGCTATAAAAGTGAACAAATAATGAGGAAAAAGAAATCCATTAGTTACGAAATGCGCTCCGCTTCATATTTGTTTAAAGCTCTTAGACTTGTAAAGAATAGTGCGTTAATTGTAGTATGCTCAGTTTTGGGGTGTATTATATATTTCAGTTTTCAGAATAGTATAGACAAGGCCTTTGGACC
This sequence comes from Herpochondria borealis, assembly GCA_032274145.1. Classification (NCBI taxonomy): domain Eukaryota; phylum Rhodophyta; class Florideophyceae; order Ceramiales; family Ceramiaceae; genus Herpochondria; species Herpochondria borealis. Next base: position 89,659 of record JAVCKV010077463.1, on the reverse strand, counting down.
TAGACCTGAACAGGTAGTAAGTAATAATTATACAAGTGATGCAAATCAATTAGATCCTAATAGAGTAGAGAAAGGAATTCATGTAGAAACAGGAATGATATATGATAATAATTTTGAAATAGTAAGAAGATCATGTACCAGTTGTCATTCGTCAAAACTTGTAATACAGAATCGTGCAACTAGAGACGGTTGGAAACAAATGATAGATTGGATGCAAGAGACACAAGGTTTACAAGACCTTGGAAAATATGAAGTGAAAATTTTAGATTATTTAGAAAAGAATTATTCACCTAAAGACGTTGGTCGTAGACAAAATATCGAAATAAATGAAGCCGAATGGTATACGCTTGATTTGGACTAATAATCAATTATTTACAACTTGTTTATTTTAGCTAATATCAATTGAACATTTGTGAATAGAACTAGTTTCGTACATAATATAGGAATAATAATCCAATGTTGAAAACGAAAATTCAATAGAATGAACAGGCAAATACCCAAAGTATCCAATTGGGAAGTTTTTAGAAATCTCAGCACTATAATGAAGAATCCTTTAGTTTTTCATAGTGTGATTTATGATAAATTAGGAGACACATTCCTTGTGAATTCATTGAATGGTCAGGATTTGATACTTACTCGTAATTCTGAGTTTATTCAACATGTATTACAAAAAAATCATAAAAATTATGAAAAATCAACACTTCAAACTGTTGATCTAGCCAAGTATATAGGGCATGGATTATTAACTTCTAATGGTAAGCATTGGCTAACACATCGTAGAATGATTCAGCCAGGATTTAGTAAAAAGAAGCTCCAAGGTCTATTGGCTGTCATCCGGGATACTGTCATCGATGAAATTGAACGAATTGAAGTTGGTAATACGATAGATGCTTTTCCAGTGATGTCTGATCTTGCATTCCAGACAGTTGCTAAAGGCTTATTTAGTGCAGGTGATATTCGGGAGAAGATGTCCGAACTCCAGAGAATAACACAAGCTGCTCAGACTATGCTCATTAAGGAATTACGTCAACCATATCTAAGATGGTGGTTTCGGCTTTCGGGTAGTCTAGAGAAGCATCTAAAAATGGGTGATAAAGCCAGAGATATAATTGGCGGATTAATCTCTGAGAGACAGATGTCGGGTTTAGAGAACGATGATTTGTTGGATATGCTTTTAAGCGCGAAGTATGAAGATGGAAACCCAATGTCAGACCAACAATTAATAGATGAGGTCATGATTTTATTTACAGCGGGACATGAAACTACAGCTAATGCTTTGAGTTTTGTATTGTTTCATATTGCTAAAGATCCATTAATCCAACAAAAGGTATATGACGAAGCGGCTCAATTTGATTTTCGAGATGATAATCTTCCAAATGCCTTTAAAGAATTACGTTATACAAGTCAATGTATAGAAGAGGCAATGAGGTTATATCCGCCAGCGTACATAGTAGATAGAGTTTCTATTAATGATGATAATGTCGATGGTTGTGAAATCCCCTCAGGCACTATGATTTTAATGTCTTTGTATGAATTACAACGTGACAAGCGGTACTGGAAAGATGGATCATCATTTGTCCCTGATAGATTTCATTCAGATCTAAAAAGTGAGCGTGTTGGCAGGTACTTCCCATTCGGTGCCGGACCTAGGATGTGCGTTGGGAATCATTTTGCTATGTTTGAGATGATTGTAGCGGTTTCGCAGATTGTAAAAACCTTCAAATTAACTACAGAATGTGAAAGTATAGAATTAATACCATTGGTTAGTCTTAAACCAAAAGAGGTACCTATTAGATTTGAAAAAAGAAAATAACAATGAATAGGCAGATCATTGTATTTAGAGATTAGTAATACTTTAATGTTCTGAATAATATTTGTATTTTAGATATGTAGCTAACATATTATTCATTTTTGTAATCCGATGATTATTGTAGCACAGATACATCTAAGAAAAGATATGTGTTTTATCGACAAAATATAATCCAGAATTTGTTGGTTAATTAGAAAAATAAACGAATTTCGTGCTGTTATCTAAAGTGATTAAAAGGTGAAGTTTACAAAATATTCTGTAATGCATCATATTTACTAGGGTAGCAGTTGATTAATGTATTGTTTTTTAGGAATGAACCCTAGTTATAGAGAAGTATATACTCACTTATATTATCATTTAGCTAGATTAACCCCTAAACATAGAGTGATGTTGATTTTTTCAAAATCTCTCAAAACAGATATTTTATTCAAATAAACGATATATGAAGAAGCAAAATCTTTTATTGTTGATGATGGCTTTCTTAGCTAGCACAACATCTCTAAGTGCCGAATCTGGCGCAGTAGATTTTTTACGATCTACTGGAAAAATATATTCAGTTATAGCTGTAATCGTAGTTGTCCTTTTGGGGATTGCTATATTTTTATATCGTATTGATAATAAGCTAACTAAACTTGAAAATCAAATAAATAATGAGCAGTAAACAAGCAAGTTTTTTTGAAAGTGTTCAGCGAAATTTTGACAAAGCCGCTGTACATACCGGTCTTCCTCAAGGATTGACAGATCAGATTAAAGCATGTAACGCAGTCTATCAAATGAGATTCCCAGTAAAAATAGGGAGTGGATATGAAGTGATAGAAGCATACCGTGTGCAACATAGTCATCACCGATCTCCTACCAAAGGTGGAATTAGATTCTCTAGCCATGTAAATCAGGATGAAGTTATGGCATTAGCTGCACTTATGACATATAAGTGTGCTATTGTTGATGTACCATTTGGTGGTGCAAAAGGGGGAGTAAAAGTAAGCCCAAGATCATATACGCCAGCTCAACTAGAAAGAATCACTAGAAGATATACAGTAGAGTTGATTCGTAAAAACTTTATCGGACCATCAGTAGACGTACCTGCACCTGATTATGGAACAGGAGAACGAGAGATGGCATGGATACTTGATACATACCAAACATTTAAAGGTGGTTCTGAGATTGATTCTGCGGGATGTGTAACAGGGAAACCTGTAAACCAAAACGGAATTCAAGGACGAACGGAAGCTACCGGTAGAGGCGTGTTTTATGGCCTTAGAGAATATTGTGAGCAAAAGGCTGAAATGAAAAAACTTGGTTTGTCTCCAGGAATTGAAGGTAAAACCATGGTAATACAAGGTCTAGGTAATGTAGGATCTTATGCTGGCCTAATATCACAAGAAGAAGGTGGAGTAAAAATAATTGCTGTTGCTGAAATGGAAGGTACAATCATGGACAAAGACGGTCTTGATATCCCTTCATTGATTGCATTTAGAAAATCTACTGGATCTATTGTTGGTTTTCCTGGATCTAAGACTTTGGATGACCCTAAAGATTGGATCAAAATAGAATGTGATATTTTATTGCCTGCAGCGTTAGAGTCTCAAATTAGAAAAGACAACGCTAAGCATGTAAAAGCTAAGATTATTGGAGAAGCTGCAAACGGCCCTATTACTGCAGATGCTGAAGATATACTTTTGAAAAAAGGTATAGTTATAATGCCAGACATGTATCTTAATGCCGGTGGAGTAACTGTTTCATACTTCGAATGGTTGAAAAATCTATCTCATATGAGATTCGGAAGAATGGAAAAGAGATTCAATCAGAATAAGAATATGGATATGATCAATACTGTTGAGAAATTGACAGGAAAGACATTGACAGCTAGAGAAAAGGCTCAGATAGCAAGAGGTGCTGACGAGGTGGATTTAGTAAGATCAGGTCTTGAAGAAACAATGGTTAATTCATTTTATCAAATTCATGATACACTTAAAAAGAAGAAAAAGATCACAGATTATAGGACTGCGGCTTTTGTAACAGCGCTTAACAAAGTGGCTAACGATTATATGACATTAGGAGTATTCCCATAGTGGAATATTAATTCAGAAAATATTAAATGGCAGCACAATTAAAATTGGGTTGCCATTTTTAATTGTGAAAATATTAATTTATTACCCAACGATTATGCGTTTGGTCACGTCTTATTAATAGAATACAAATTCAGTTATAATGATATACAGATTATTTTTATTATTCCTTTTAACTACTTTCACTTTTACTTCATGCAGCGATTGTAATTGTTGTCTTGTTGACTGTGCACCAGCTGTCTTTTTTGATATTAAAATCGATGACCAATTGACTGGAAACTCACTATTGATTGAATCAGATAGCCTTTACCATATAGATCAAATGTCGATAGTTACTATAATTGATGGACAAGCTACAGAAGGCCAATTATATAGAAATAGCACAGGGACTAATGACTCTCTTCCCATTAAGTGTTGGAGTAATGTTGCCCCTGATATGATGCTGTTAAAGTTGAACCAAAATGATACTGATACTTTAAGTTTTGTAAGTGAAATGATGGAAGGTGAATGTTGTGATGGATATAAATTAGTTAGTGTTTCTATCAATGGAGCGAATCATGTTCCTGTTTTAAATAGTACTATTACTTTGTTAAAGTAAAATTGAAGGCAAGTTAACTTTTGCATTAATTTCATTTTAACAATGAAGCCAACTTTAAGGATTTCTGATTCATTTTCTCAATTGAATTTATTGAAGTAATAAATGAATTATAGATTCATCATGATACGATGATATGAAAGCCAAAAATAAGCCATGTTATTACAAACTTGAAAATATAAGATTTCTACCCAATAGAAATAGGGTTTCCATTTTTCTATATTCTTAATATTAAACCCATTTCTAGACCCATCTAAATTGGTAGATAATGGGACTCTTTAGTGCAATAGGGTTGCTGTGGGTTAACTCTATTAATCATAAATAGTTTTGGAGAGATATGGATTTGATCATTTATGTATTCTTGCTACACTATATTTTGGTGTAATATGGCTGCACATTGATATTCATAACTCAGATAAAGGAAATCCGTCATTATAAAACACGCTAAATTAAGAAGCTTTCATATTCTCGATATCCTTACTGAATCTAGTTATTAGATCTGCGGAGAATGATTTTAAAATTCCATCCTCATCTTCGTCCTTCCCATTTGATGCAGATGCTATAACATTCATAGAAGATATAAATTCGGCGTATATCGGTGACGGCCCTATTCTGTGGCAAGCAATAATTACTTTGTTGTATAGATCATCAATAGAGGGCTGCTTAGATTCTTCATAATTAAATGACCACTCTATAGCATCAGCCCAAGCATGATCTTTTAGTAATATGTTTAAAGCATCTTTTTCTTCATCTTGGACGACTCCGTCGGCTTTTGCTATTACAAATAATAGTTCACCTAATGTTTCGTATAACTTTTCTTGATCTGTCATAATACCATGTTATTGTAAATCGATGTAAATTAATTGCTTGATATCATTTAACTAGATGCTTTGTTGTGTTAACTCAAGAAACTAATCAAAACTCCCGCTGCAACAGCTGAGCCTATTACTCCAGAAATATTACTGCTCATTGCATATTGAAGTATATGATTCTTAGGATCTACTTTTAGTGCAATCTCATTAGCAACCCTTGAGGCCATAGGTACTGCACTAAGACCAGTTGCACCGATAAGAGGATTAATCTTCTTTTTGTTAAAGAGGTTATATACTTTAACTGCCATAATACCTCCAAGTATAGATATTGCAAATGCTATGAATCCCCCTGCTATAATGAATAACGTATCCTTATTTAGGAATGATTCAGCTGTCATGGTAGCACCTACTGTTAGACCAAGGAAGATCGTAGCCGTATTCATTATAGTTTCACTAGCTGCATTAGCCAATCTAGAAGTATCTGTTCCTATCTCTTTAATCAAATTACCAAATAACAACATCCCAACTAAAGGTACTGAAGATGGAACAAGAAGTGCGACCATTGTTGCCAATACAATGGGGAATATGATTTTTAAGGTTTTAAGGTCTTTGATTTTTGTTTTACTAGGAAAGAGTTTGTCTTGTTCTTTCATGTTGATTGCTAGTTCTTTCTTAGTAACAGAATATTTGACAACCAAAGGAATGATAACTGGTACAAGAGCCATATACGAATATGCTGCAATCGCAATAGGACCCAATAAATGAGGAGCTAACTTAATTGCAGTATAAATTGCTGTCGGCCCATCTGCGCCTCCAATTATACCTAAGGCTGCTGCTTCTTTGAGATCGTATCCCATCCATACGGCAGTAATCAATACAGAGAATATACCAATCTGAGCTGCAGCTCCAAAGAAAGCCAATCTGAGGTTCCTAAGCATAGGTCCAAAATCTGTCATAGCACCAACACCGAGAAAAATCAATGGAGGCAGCAAACCAGTTTTGATCAACATGTAATAGAGCATGTTCATTATGCCATGTTCCTTTGCTATTTCTAGAATCGTTAAATGTGCTATATTGTTTTCCTCTGTAGCTTGTATAACTGCCATATCACCACCGGGAAAATTGGCCAACAAAACTCCAAAAGCAATTGGAACTAATAATAGCGGCTCATATTTTTTCTTTATACCTAAGTATAATAGAAAAAATGCTAAAAGGAGCATTAGAATGGTGAGCGGAGAAGAGAACAAATCTCCAAACGCCGTCATTTCATAGAGTTTATTTAGAATCTCCATATTATACTATCTTAAATATCTGATCATCTTCATCGATGTCATCACCATGCTTCACTAATATCTCTGCGATCGTACCACTAACATCCGCGGCTATAGCGTTGATTACTTTCATAGCTTCAATATAAGCGACCGTTTCTCCCTCTTTCACTATATCTCCAACTTGCTTACCTTTTTCAGAGGTTTCTTTAGTTAAGTAAAACTTACCTTCTAATGGAGCAAGGATATATTTTGCATTTGCATCATTCGATATTGTAGGCGGAACAAATTCTTGTGTTGGTGACGCTGCTACTGATGTACTATCTTGGACAGCCTCATTTGGGTAACTGATACGAACATTATATTTCTCACCATTTACATTTAGATTAAGTTCTTTGGGCATTGGATTGGCCGAAGCTGCGGCTGTCAATGGTGCAACCTCAGCTGGAACTGTTCCTGCAAGTTTTTTAGCTCTTCTGTCGGCGATATCAGCTTCGAACTTCTTCTTAGCTTCACCAGATTTTAATGCTTCATACTGTTGAGGATGCATTGCATATTCTAGTAATTCTTCATCATCTTGACCATAAGACCAACCTTTATCGTCCATTTTCTTTCTATAGATATCCAACTCATCTGGATATAGGTCTTGTGGATTTCCAGTATAAAATTCTCTTTTTTGATCAGAGGCCATTTTTAAGATTTCTGGATCTAGATCACCTAGCAGTTGCCCTGATTTACCAAGGATCATTCCCCATGTATTTTCATCTATCATGGCAAATCTCTTTTTGCCTTTATATTTGTTGATTACATTCATAAGTGATACGTTCTTCACGTATTGGCTGAAGGGTGTAACCAATGGCGGGTAGCCTAACTTAGGCCATACCACTTTTACCTCATCAAATAGGCCAAGAAGAAGTTCCTCTTGGTCAACATTTGGTTTATTGTTTTTCGTGAGCCATTTGTTGAGACTTGATACATTATTCTCTAAATCAGCCATTAATGAGCCCATCATACCTCCAGGTAATCCAGGGCCTATCAGTAACGAGTTCATATATCTGTTCTTAGGATTTATATACTCCCCTAAGAAATCATCCATGAAGGATTGTGTCAAGCTTCTAACATTCATATATGCCTTCATATCAATATCTGGAAGACTAAATCCAGCATCTTTCAACATCTCATGAATAGTCAATAAATCTGCATGACCTGTTCCCCAAGAAAGAGGCTCCATTCCTACATCTATAATATCCGCTCCGTTTCTTGCCGCTTCTAATGATGTAGCTACAGAGAACCCTGGAGTTGAGTGACCATGGTATTGAATAATAATATCTGGATGTCGTTCTCTAATTCCTTTAACAATCTTCCCAATAGAAACAGGACGACCGATACCTGCCATATCTTTAATACATATCTCTTCAGCACCGCGATCAACATATTGATCCGCAAGATTGATATAGTAATCAACCGTATGGATAGGGGAGTGCGTTACACTTAAAGCACCTTGTGCTATCATTCCACCTTCTTTTGCATATTGGAATGACAATTCTAGATTCTGTGGATTGTTTAATCCATCGAATGATCTAGAGATATCCGTTCCTTGTAGTTTTTTAACTTTGAACATGAGTTTTCTCACATCCTTTGGTACAGGACTCATTCGGATACCGTTTAATCCTCTTTCCAGCATTTGTGTTTGGATCCCAGCATCATTAAACGGTTGAGTCCATTTCCTTACGGCAACATTAGGATTTTCTCCAAATAGAAGATTAACTTGCTCGAATCCACCTCCATTGGTTTCGACTCTAGCAAAACACCCCATATCTATTATAGGCTGTGCAACTTGTGTTAGCATATCTACAGTCGGTACATATTTACCAGCTGCTTGCCACATATCTCTGTATACTAGGGCTAATTTTATTTCTTTCATCAGTCATTATATTCATCGAAATCGCTCTTTCATTCGATTTCTATTGTTAATCATTTTTTTCGTTGAATCATATCAACTTATTGAGATCATATTGATCACGGCAGTACATTAAGTAAGCTACTATGATTTAGTAATAGATTCAATTTTACCTTGTCCCAATGTAATATGATCTACTACAGCAGTCATCACTGCTATTTCTTTGTTGGAAATAAGAGGTTTGATCAGTTTTGATCTTTTTACAGGCTCAGGAGCATACTTATTTACTAATTTTATCAATAGAGAGCCGCAAAGCACTACTAATGACAAAACTATAAAGACAGTAACCATTCCTATAGCTAAAAGTAATAAGGCATTTGATATATTTGATTCCATTTAGTTATGTTCAGGTTGCGAATGTATAAAATATTATCTCATTTCAACTATGTGAAATAACCAATGTTTAGACTTTTTGTTGTTAAAAATCAATTTTGGCAATAAACTATTTTCATAAAAGAATAATTAACCAAATTGTTGAATGGTTCATTGTTTTAATTGATTTGCTATTGAAAACTTTCGACAAATAACGCTGTTCCAAATATGGACGCAGTATCTTGCATTTTTTTTAAATATTAATCAGATTTTATGGATTTGAAAGTTTTTAAGTTCGGTGGGGCCTCAGTAAAAAATGAAGAAGGTGTTTCTAATGTTGTAAATATATTAGATGCTCATAAAAAAGAAAAGATAGTTTCTGTTATTTCTGCAACGGGGAAGACAACCAATGCACTCGAAGAAGTCGTTAAATCTTATTTTAATCAAAAAGGTGATGCTGATGATTTATTACAGCGTATTAAAGATGATCACATAAAGATCATGGATTCACTTGGTATTTTGAATGAAGAATCATTCGCTGACTTAAGCGATACTTTTGTTGAAATTGATTGGATGATTGAGGATGAAGTGCAAGATGAATTCAATTATATATATGATCAAATTGTATCAGTTGGGGAGCTAGTATCTTCGAAGATATTATATCACAAAGCTGTCAAAGAAGGACTAAATGCTGTATGGCTTGATGTAAGAGATATAATCATTACAGATAATACTTATAGAGAAGCAAAGGTCATATGGACAGATACTCAAGCGAGGATGGATAGTAAGGTTCTTGACCTTTTAAAAAAGTACGATGTAGTAATCACACAAGGATTCATAGGATGTAGTACAGAAAATTTCAATACTACGCTTGGAAGAGAAGGCTCTGATTATTCCGCGGGAATATTTAGTTATTGTCTTGATGCTAAGAGTTTGAGCATATGGAAAGATGTCCCCGGAATTCTTACAGCCGATCCTAGATTATTTGAAAATGTAACAAAGATTGATAGATTGTCTTATAAAGAAGCGATTGAAATGACTTATTTCGGTGCTAAAGTTATACACCCCAAAACGATCAAACCACTTCAAAATAAAAATATTCCATTATACGTAAGACCCTATAATGATCCAGAATCAATGGGGACACTTATTACTTCAAATGTTGATACTGTTTACCCTCCAGTGATTGTCATAGAACCTGATCAATCACTGATCCATATATCAACCAATGATTTCTCATTTGTAGCAGAAGAGCACTTGAGCGAAATCTTTGCTAAATTAAATCTTTATCGACTGAAGGTAAACATGATGCAAAATACGGCTATCAGTTTTTCCATGGCTGTTCAAAATGATCAAAAGAAGATTGCTGAGTTGATCAATGATCTTTCAGGCAAATATACGATTGTCAAAGATGACAATCTTGAGTTGATTACTGTTCGACATTATGATGATGCCACTGTAGATCGCATGAAAATTGGAAAGATTGTTATGTTTGAAGAAACGATCAGACAAACAGTAAGGATGGCAGTGAAAGATGTACCAGTGGTTATGAGAAAAGAAGTATAACAAAATTAGTACTCTGCACTACTTTAGTTTCTCCAATATAATTGAAAATCAGTATTAGTACGAAAAACTAACCTAAGAGCAAATAATAAAAGATTTGCAAGGTTACCTTATGGAACTAATACTAAAAGAGAAATTATTTTTTCACTTCCACCTTATGAAACGCAGCGGTCAACTCATTAGAAACAGAGCCTTTGGTCATACGAACGAAAGTTTTTTCACTTACTTGTAGTGTGATCTCTTTGTCATCCATTTTGGTTATTTTTCCAATAATACCACTAGATGTAACTACTTCTTTACCTTTTTCAAGAGAAGTAAGGAAAGTCTCTTGTTCTTTTTGTTTCTTAGTTGTAGGCCTAATGAAAAAGAAATAGAAAATTGCAATCATGATAGCAAAAAGTGGCATTTGACTTAATAGACTTCCACCATCTGCTTGTAATAATATGTATAGCATTGTATTATTTTTTGTTTATTGCGCAAATATAGTTTTTGTTTAGAGATGAAAGGTATCAGATCACATATAGTATTAATTGGATTTATGGGCAGTGGCAAGACTACTGTAGGTAAATTATTGGCGGAGGCTATGAATATGGAGTTCATTGATATGGATTCATATATTGAGAAAAAACAGAATTGTACAATTAAAGAGATATTTGCTAATAAAGGGGAAGATTATTTTAGGATTGTTGAATCGGAGGCACTAAGAACGATTCTCTCTAAAAGTCAACTGATGATCATTTCTACAGGGGGAGGAGCTCCATGTTACCTTAATAACATGGATATAATAAAGTCAAATTCTAAATCTGTATATTTAAAAGTCGGTAGTGAAAGGTTAGTCGAAAGATTAAAAAATGATAAACAAAGACCTTTATTGCAGAACAAGATGAAAAAAGAACTGTTGATATTTGTGAAAACAATTTTACGAGAGAGACAAAAGTTTTATACGCAAGCCGACATTCGAATAAGAGCCATTGATTCTCCTGAAAAGTTAACAAAAAGACTAACTAGCTATATTTTGAAAACCATATTATGAAAATAGACATTTTAGCGATAGGTGTACATCCAGATGATATAGAATTAGGATGCGCAGGTACAATTTTAAAGCATATTGAATTAGGTTATACTGTAGCCGCTGTAGATCTTACTCATGGAGAATTAGGGACTAGAGGTAGCGGACCGATTAGATTGGTTGAATCTCAAAATGCTGCCAAAGTACTTGGTTTAGTTGCAAGAGAAAACCTTGGTATGGCAGATGGCTTCTTCCAACACACAAAAGAAAACATTCTAAAAATATCAGCTGCTATAAGGAAGTATCAACCAGATATTGTTTTGGCTAATGCTATAACCGATCGACATCCAGATCACGGTAGAGCATCAAAATTGATTTCAGATGCCTGCTTTTATTCGGGGTTGCAAAAAATTGAACAAGTTGATGAGAATGGAAAAGAGCTAAAAAAATGGAGACCTAAAGTCGTTTACCATTACATCCAAGACAGGAACTTAAAAGCTGATTTTGTAGTAGATATTACTCCATATATAGATAAGAAGATAGAAAGTATATTGGCTTATAAAACGCAATTCTACGATGGTGATAATAAAGGCCCCAAAACACCAATTTCAGGAAAGGATTTTTTAGAATTTAATCGTTCTAAAAATAGATGCTATGGAAGAGATGTCAATGCTGATTACGCTGAAGGATTTACAATAGAACGTACTATTGGAGTTAAGAATTTGTTTGATTTGATTTAGTACGAATTTTCTTCAAGTATTACTTTATCCTTCTCGATACAGAATCCAATGCTATGAAGTAGAGTTATTGGTAAATTCTTTTACAGCTGAATTGAATCTATATCTAATTTTACATTATAGTTTCTCAAAACCACACCACGACATAGAATTAGCTGTGGCTGTATAACCTGGAATCCTTTATAAAGGAAAAATGGTTTAGCAGTTATACTAACATCACTAGTCATTGCTTTGTGATCTAGGGACTTAGCTCTGTCTATCATTTTATTTAACAAAGATGTAGCTATTCCAAGTCCTTGATACTGATGATGCACATATATTACATCAAGATATCCATTATCATCGATGGATGCCATTCCAATAAGCTTGTCATCAGTTTTGGCCATAATGAAAAAGTGAGTTTCTATCCTATTACGCCAGTTATTAATATTGTCAGCACCCTGTGACCAAGCATCAATTTCTTGTGGAGAATAATCTTTTGTATTCACCGTTTGTATCGTGTCCCTAAACAAAGAAGTTATTTCTTCAATATTCGAAATTTTTGCCAAAGAGTAAGTTACATTTGTCATTTGATATTCGTTGTTTCTGAGATTAACCACCAATAATATTCAATATGCAAGATAGAATTACATTTTTAATTTTCATTTGTTTTGTTTTCTCTATTTCCTTCAGTCATGCACAACTTTCAGGGACAGTTTACGATCAATCAGGAGAGCCGTTATCTTTTGTCACAGTCTATAAAGAAGGTACTTCAAAAGGTACAGTAAGTAATTTAGAAGGAGAGTACTCTCTAAATCTAGAATCTGGAGACCATACAATTGTTTATAAGTATATTGGGTATGATGAACACAAGGAAGTGATTTCATTTAATAGTAAGATAGAGAAAGATATTATTCTGAATGAATCTAGTATACAAATAGAAGAAATAGTTGTGTCTGCGGATGCCGAAGATCCTGCATATAGAGTAATTAGAGCCGCTATAAAAGCAAGAGATTCCCACAAGGAATCAATTGAGAAATATCAAGTAGATTTATATGTGAAAGGCGTAGTCAAAATGCTCAAAGCACCTGATAAAATTCTAGGGCAGGAAGTAGGGGATATGGAAGGAATGTTGGATACTACTGGTCAAGGTATTGTTTATCTTGCGGAATCACAATCTACAATATCCTTTCATCAACCAGATTTACTCAAAGAAGAAATGTATTCATCTATCGTAGCTGAAGATGATGGATCATACAATTTTAATAGGTTTCTAGGATCTAATTTTGATATTTATGAAGAGTATTATGAGTTTAATAGATCAATTATAAATCCATTGGCAGATAATGCTTTGTTGTTTTATAAGTACAAGATGTTAGAAACTAAGATTGATCAAGATGGTAGGATGATCAACCGAATACAAGTAATACCCAAGTCTAGTGCTAGGCCTACGATGTTTGGTGAGTTATACATAATTGAAGAAAAGTGGAATGTCAAGGAACTGGATTTGTCGTTTACTGGGAAGGCCATTAAAGAGCCATTTTTTGACACAATTACTGTAAAACAGGTACATCTTCCTGTAATGGAAGATAAGTGGCAGGTATTTTCTCAGACTATGAATTTTTCAATAGGAGCATTTGGGTTCAAAATTGGTGGAGGATTCACCTACATCTTCTCGGATTATAATTTTAATCCTGATTTCGATAAGTCCTTTTTTGGAAACGAAGAATTTAGGATGGATATGAGTGCAGTAAAAACGGATTCCTCGTTTTGGTCAAATGTGCGTCCTGTGCGATTAACCAAAGAAGAGAGATATAATTATATTAAAAAAGATTCTCTTAAAAAAGTATGGGCAACCAAAGAATATAAAGATTCTGTTGATAGGGTTAATAATAAATTTAATCTTTCAAATTTGCTGTTCGGATATAGTAATGACAATTCATACAAGAAGAGATATCTTACTTTTCCTTCGCCACTAGGTACTTATAATTTTAATCCAGTTACTGGGCATGCTCTTAATCTTGGAATGAACTATGTAAAAGTGGATAGCGCTGATAACCATAGATTTAATATGAACTCCAAATTAGAATATGGTTTTGGTGATAAACGACTTAAAGTGGAAGCTCTTATCAACTTAAGAACCAATCGAATGTATTGGGAAAATTGGACATTGAGAGTAGGGGATGCTAATAAACAATTAAATGAGAACAATCCAGTACTGGGGTTGATTGATACATGGACATCATTGATGTACAAAGATAACCAGGCTAGATATTTTAGGAAGAAGTATATAGGCGTTCAATATCAAAGAGAAGTAAGTAATGGAGTCTTTTTAAGAACGGGATTGTTATACTCAAATCGATCTGCATTGGAGAATTCATCTAATTATAGTTTTAGAAATAAAAACAAATTGTTTGCTACAAATCATCCGACGAATCCAAGTTATTCAGGAGCTTTTTTCGAAACGCATAATGACTTGAGGTTTACTTTGAATGTTCGGTTTAGAATTGGACAGAAGTACAGTTCGTTTCCAAAATTCAGAATCAGAAATTCTAGTGCTTGGCCTGATCTATGGTTAAGGTATGATAAAGGTATAGCTCTTGGTGATACAGATTATGATAAACTAACCCTAAGAATAAAAAAAGACAGGATCAATTATAAACTCTTTGGATACAGTAATTTTAATATAATTGCGAGTACGTTTTTAACTAAAAAAAGGCTGGAATTTATTGATCGGCATCACTTTCTCTCTAATATTAATGTCATTTCATTAAGAAGTAGATATATGTCAGGATTTAAGATGATGCCTCACTATACCTATTCTACTACAAACGATTATGTTGCTGGTTTCTATGAGCACAATTTGGATGGGTACCTTCTAGACTTAATTCCTTTGGTCAATAAGTTAGGTTGGAAAACTGTTTTAAGTGGTAATTCACTTATCAGAAAAGATCAATCAAATTACTATGAAATAGCTGCGGGTATTTCTGATGTAAAGATTGGTAAATTTAGCCTTTTTAGATTAGACTATGTATGGTCTTACAACAATCAAGGATTACTGGATAGAGGATTTGTAATAGGTTTAAGTGCAATGTTTGAGTAATGTTGATAATGTGGCGAATTTACATTAACACCAAATAAGAAACTGTAAATTTACTTCAAATCGGTATTATTATTGCTAATGCTTGTTAATGGCATAAAGTTTTTCAATTTGGAACCTACTTTACATTTCGTACTGTATATCAATAATAATACAAAAACTAAATGGATATTAGATTATTGTTTTAGACACCCTTAAATCTAAAACCTATATACTATGAAAAATTTATTAAGTGTCTTCGCCGTATTATTATTAGTAACTTTTATTAACACAGATTCGCTTGCTCAGGTTGAGTATAAAGCCAATGCTAACCATGTTGCAAAAAATCTTGGTACAAAATCATTAGTGATATTATATACAAATGTAATGTCAAGAAATAAGCTGGAAACATCAAAGAGTCTAGACTTAACCTTAGATGTCTCGAATGCTGAAGCTGCTCTTGAATATGACAATAAAGTTTCAAAAGAATTTGGTTCATACATTAATCCATATGATAATCATATGAGAATAATTCCAACAGACGATACAAAATATACCAAAATACAAATTATAAAAAAAGGCACAGGAATTTCTGTAGTTAAGGAGCGTATTGGTAACGGAAAGAACTTAATTGATATGACTACCATAGAGCCAGGTCAGTACGTTCTTATATTGACAAATGAAGAAAGAAATATCTATTCTGAGGAAATTACGATCTTATAAGTTTAGTGACAGCTAGTTTACATTCTACATGTATTATTAAAGTTTTGGATTGAAGTTATTGTTTTTGGCTTCAAAATTGAATGATGAGATAATGTATTATTAAATACACGATCTAAACAATTCTTAATTAACCCAATAGCAGTAAAATGAAAAAACACCTATTATTCCTCGCACCACTATTAACTCTTGCATTGATGAGTCAATCATTAAATGCACAACAAGAACTAAAAAACGCGACAGCAAGTACTTTTGACAGTTATGAAACTACTGACATCATAAAATTTGATCTGGTAAACAAAACCGTTTTAAAAAATGTCGCAGTTCCCAATGTTTATGAACCAATATCAATTGATGAATCTGCTTTTAAATTTAAAGTAAGCAAAGCATTTGGTTCGTACGTGATACCAAACACTAACTATTTGAAAATTGTATCACCAGAGAATACAAATTATACTAATGCAGAATTTATTAATAAAAAGACTGGCAAACAAATATTCTATTTTAATTTAGACGTTGAGAAGAATGTTGTGGATATGTCATTTACAAAAGCTGGCATTTATACATTGATACTTACAAATAAACAAGGAGATAAATATACAGAAGACATAATGATTATGTAAGCTGTAACAACCTAAAGATAAATTAAAAAAGACCATCTTTCTTTAACTAGAATGATGGTCTTTTCATTTGTTGAATTCGCTCCTAAATACTCTATAGCTATTTATATTATTTCGCGCATGATAAATATTGAGAAATTTTAATACGCTAGGCAGCGGTTTTGTGGTTCAAAGCATCTATTAAGTAAGAAGTGTAGAGAATTTTATTTTTTAACTAAAACCTAAAATTATGATGAATGAAGAAGTAAGAACTATTATGGAGATTAATCCACGAACTACGTCCTCAAACAAAAATGTGGGAGAACTTTCTGTAGAGATGCTCAATGAAGGGATTCAGCAATTACCAGTAGTAGACGACGGTACCTTAGTAGGTCTAATCACTGTGCATGATTTATGGAAAAAGTATGAAAATAAATCTTCAATAGCGGATCTGAAAGTTAGTGACGTAATGAATACTAATATTCTTAGAATTTCACCAAAGGACAAAATCGGAACAGCAGCTGAATTGTTTGCAGATAAGAGATTCAAAAGTATTCCTGTAGTAAATAAAGATAACAAATTAAAAGGCGTGATTACAGCATTTGATATTATCAAGGTTGCTTTCAAGAATGAGTACTCCGCTCCAATTTTATATCAAGAAGCATTTAGTTAATTATTATATTGATAATTCTATAATTAGGATACCTGGTTTTACGATCAGACCTGACTATAGAATTTTCTTTTTTTGAATGTTTCGTTTTATTTTACGATTATAAACTTAGGTGAAATAATAATTTGAAGATGAAATAGTAAAATGAATTTTGAAGAGATCTGCTATATTTTGATATTAAGAGTCCAATTCTTTTTTACTGATACATAGCGTACAATCATTACTATAAACATTGATATAAGCATGTTGATGAATTCATATTGATTTAGTTGTTCTAAGACTATGAAAGCTAATCCACCTAAGAGACATGCAGTAGCATAAATCTCCTTTCTAAATATCAAGGGTATAATATTAGTTAAAACATCTCTAATTACCCCACCGAAAGCTGCAGAGACTACACCCATCATCAATGCTATGGGAACAGATAGACCTACACCAAGTGTTTTCTGTAATCCAAGTATTGTAAATAGACCTATTCCTAATGTATCGAAGAAAAACATTCCCTTTCTTAGTTTCAGAATTGAATCTTTAAATATATAGGATACGATTACTGCAGCAAGAATGACATACAGGTAATTGAGGTCTTTCATCCAACCTACAGGTGTCTCACCAATAAGAATATCTCGTAATGTGCCTCCACCAACAGCGGTTACTATGCCTATTATAATGGACCCTACTATATCGAACTTTTTATCGATGGCAGTTAAAACTCCACTTATTGCAAATACAAAAGTACCTAGTAGGTCTATTAAATATATCCAATCTTGCATATTTCAGATTAATGAAATGCAAATGAACGATTTACTATTGAAATATGGTAAAACTATGTTCGATATAAAATGGAAAAACGTTACAAATAAAGAATTTCTTTAATGTATTATTGTAATGCACGACAAAACAAGTCGAAATTTAGTTGTTTTGTCGGACTTTTTTGATAAGATTTCATACGTATAGACATTGTGTAGCAAATTAATATTTGGTTTGTGTTGATAAATTTAGTCGCTAGTACGACATTATTTTTCTTAAGATGATTATTTCGAAATTATACTTTGATTAAAATAAATATTTTGACTTGTGCTAGTCATGTAGAATCATGTTTGTAATTTTATGGTTGTTACAACTATTTATCGAATCAAAACTTACCTTATGAAAAAATTACATCTACAATTAATTTTTCTTTTCTCATTATGCTTTGCGTTTTCTGCAAATGCACAACTAGCTCCTGGTACTTCGGCCCCGGACTGGACTGCCACTGATTTAGATGGTGTCCAACATGATATGTCTGATATATTAGCCTCAGGAAAACATGTAATTTTAGAATTTTCGGCTGTATGGTGTGGTCCATGTTGGAGTTTTCATAATACTGGAACTTTAGAAACATTATATGATGCATACGGTCCAGATGGTACAGATCAAATTAGAGTTTTTTATATAGAAGCTGATCAAGGAACAAATACAGCTTGTCTGTATGGCCCAACTGGTTGTAATGGTAGTACTCAAGGAGATTGGGTTACTGGTCATGATTTTCCTTTTATTGACTTGATGCCGGGTAATGCTAATAATATGGATAGTGATTATAATGTTGGATATTTCCCAACAGTATACGCTGTATCTGCAAATGGTAACAATGGTGTATATGAAGTTGGTCAAGAAACTAATATCTCAAATTGGGACAGTTGGTTTTTTGAATCTTTTGAAATGCAATTATCATCTGTAGTAAATGATGCGTTGTGTCCAGGTGAAGGATCAATTCAGATGTCAGCTATTAATGGTTCTGGTGATGTTGACTATGCTTGGAGTAATGGAGCATTTGGCGATTATATAGGAGGTCTATCAGCGGGTACTTATACTGTAACAGCTACAGATGACAACGGTTATTTCTTAGCGGAGACAATCGTACTTTCTGGACCAGACGAGCCTTTGGTTGCAGAACTTATAGGAATGGATAATGTAGGTTGCTTTAATGAAAGTAATGGTGCAATATTTATTGATGGAACAGGAGGAAATGGTGGTTACCAATATGAATGGAGTAATGGTGCTTCAGGATCTTCAATAGGTAACTTGCCAATGGGAACATATACAGTGTTATTAACTGATGCAGCAGGATGTACAACAACAGAATCTTATGTAGTTACGCAGCCAGATCCTTTGGCTGTGACGAATCTTCCAGAAGATGCAAATTGCGGAGCTGAAGATGGATCAATTGTTTCATTTGCAACAGGAGGAGTAGCTCCTTGGTCATTTGATTTCGGCGAAGGACCAAATTATACTGGTACGTTTGAAAATGTAGCTCCAGGAGATTATATGATGACAGTTACTGATGACAATGGTTGTGTTGATCAAAAAGCATTTACTGTTAATGCTACAGAAGGACCTAATGCAGAAGCTGAAGCTCCAGAAATGATAGATTGTAATACAACTGAAGTTACAGTTTCAGGTGCAGGATCTTCTGAAGGAGATGATATTGAATATACTTGGACTTCTGAAGATGGAACTATTGCATCAGGTGGAGATGAATTAGACGTAGTAGTTGGATCAGCTGGTACATATACACTAGCTGTTACTAATACAACAACTGGTTGTGTAACTGAAGTTTCAGTAGATGTAGATGCAAATGTAGATGCACCTAATACTGAGATCGCAGCTGCAGAAATGTTAGACTGTAATACAACGACGACAGTATTGGATGGTTCTGGATCATCAGATGGGGACAATTTCTCTTATGCATGGAGTACAGATAATGGAAACATAACAAGTGGAGCGACAACAACAATGGCGAACATTGATGCAGCCGGTACATATACATTACTTACAACAAATACAATGAATGGTTGTACTTCTTCAGAAGTTGTTGAAGTTATGATTGATGATGCATTACCAACAATATCTGTTGCTAATATTGAGCTTGATTGTTCAGTAACTGAAGCTGAATTGTGTGCAGATGTTGATGCTAGTTCTGCGGTAACATGGACTACTCCTGACGGTGATGTAGATGCAACTTGTATTACAGTATCTATGGCAGGTGACTATATTGCTAAAGCAGTTGGATCAAATGGATGTGAAGCAACAGCGATGTCTGTAGTTTCTTTATCAGCTGATTTACCTCAGGTTTCAATAAATCAACCAGATGCTATAACATGTACTGTACCTTCAGTAACAATCGATGCTGAACTTGAAGGAGAAGCTACTGATTTTAGTGTTTCATGGATGTCACCAGCTGGTGATGTTATAAACACTACTGACTTGTCAGTAGATGTAGAAGCTCCAGGTATGTATACATTGACTGTTCAAAATATATCAAATGGATGTACAACAGTTTCATCTGTAACTATTGAGGAAGTAATAATCAATCCTGAATCTGCATTTTCATCTACTTTAACAGATGGTGTTTTATCTGTAGAAAGTAACTCTACTGGTGACCCATCTACTTATTCATGGAGTTTTGGAGCTACTGGAACGAATGAAGATGTTGTTTTTGATGAAACTGGAACTTATGAAGTTTGTCTTACTGTAGTAAATGACTGTGGAGAAGATACACATTGTAAAGATGTATATTTTGTGTCTGAGTTGAAATTTGAAACAGCACAAGCTGATGAACTATGTAATGCCGCTGGAGAAGGATCAATTTCGGTAACACCTTCTGGTGGTGAACCTGAGTATTCTATCTCATGGGTAGGGCCAAATGGATTCACAGCTACAGATTTAGATATATCAGGATTGACAGCTGGTGAATATAGTATGGTATTGAATGATAACTATGGATATGAAAAGTCTGCATCTTACACTATTGCAGAACCAACAGCTATAGAACAAACACTAATAGAAGTCACTGATGAAACGAATGATGATTCTAACGGTAGTATAGCGATAGAAGTTGCGGGTGGTACAGGTACATTATCATATGAGTGGAGTAACGGTGAAACTACACCTACAATTTCAGGATTAGTTGCTGGAGATTACTACGTAAATGTAACTGATGAAAATGGATGTATGACAGAGTTCGGGCCGTTTACTGTAGAAACTACTACTAGTATTGGAGAACTTGATTTTGTAACATCTCTATCTGTATATCCAATACCAGCTAATAATTACTTGAATGTAAATGTAAGTATGAATGATGCTCAAGCAACTCAAATAAGAGTTATAGATGCATTCGGTAAAGTGATAACTACACAGAATCATAATTCAAAAGATATCAGCACTAGAATCAATGTAAGTGAATTGTCTTCAGGCATATACTACATAGAGTTTGGTAACGATAATGGAAGATCACTTGAGAAATTTGTTGTGATTAAGTAATAATCTAAGTAATACAGAAATTAATACTTTTGAAGACCGTCTATTAAGTTAGGCGGTCTTTTTATTTTTAGAATATATCCCGTCCTAACATAGCGATACACAAAAAGGAATGTTATGTCTAAAGAATTGATAAGATATAAGATAACATATTTTAATTGGGCTAGATAGAAAATATCTTTAGTTACAAAGAATGCTAAAATTCTATGCGATGTAGAAGTAAGTAGATTTATCCTATTTCTATTAAATTTATTATAGATAATAACCCATTAACGAAATGAGTTAATCAATCACTTTAATCATCGAAATTCTATGGTTATATACTTCTATATATCTGAAAAGTGCTTTTAAGAGACAAATTTTAAACTTTATAAATTTCATATTTTAACAAATTTGATAATTGTTCCATTTTTAAAAAGAATGAAATAAATACCAGCTCCTAAAAGGATAAGTTTAATCTACTATTAATTGGTATATCGTCCTGTAATTTAACCTCACCAATTTTTGTGTATAAGGAATAAGAAGTGTTTTTTTTATACTATAAACTTGCATGTTCTCAATAACAGGATTTGGATAAATAAATGGTGTTTTAACGTTTGACTTTACATAAACCTCTGTTATCCCGCTATAATTGTAGTTTCCATTATCTTGAGTTAGTTTAATTCGGTAAAAAATTTCACCTGAATATGGTTTTTTGTGTAGAAAGTTATATTTATCATATTCACCATTAGTTTCTATATAGCTTAAGTTTCCAATAATAGTTGGATATGGTTCCCAAACACTTCTATGTTCTACTTCAAATTTAAGATCAGATGATTTCCCTGTATAATATATCAATTCTACTAAATTGTAATCAAGTACTGAGGCTTCAATCTTTGTAAAAGTAGTAAGAGGAAGAACTGTATCACAAAGAATTTCAACTTCGTTTACACTATTACACCCTTGGTCATTTTCTTCGATTGTAACATCATAAATATTACCAATAGCATTACAAATAAAAGGCATTCAACTATCACTCCATAATTGTTACATCCCCATATTTTGTAACACTTTTTACATCAACACAATAAGTATACTCTAGCTCCAATAAATAGACAAAGACACCAGCACGAACATTCTTATTGTTGAAAGTCCCATCCCAACACTCCATGAGGTCATTAGTTTGGAATAACATATTTCCCCATCTATCAAAAATTGATAACCTATACGATATGATTTGAGTTTCTGGATTAAGCACTGGTACAAAACAATCATTGATTCCATTCTCGTTAGGAGAAAAAATATTAGGAAAATAGATAGGTTGTTCTTGTATGATTTCCTCTAATTCGATATCATAACTGTATGATCTAGTTGTACATTTATCACTTACTTCTACGTCATAAATACCATTTTCTGAAGTTGTGAACGATTGTGATTCTGATCCATCTGCCCATAGGAATGAAACTTCACTAGCTTCATTGGTTACTTCAGGAATTAAAGTCACCTCAGTAACTGTACAATCCATTAATGGATCAACAAAATCAACATCCATATCTGGGGATTCTTCGACCTCAACATCAAATGGATGTATGCAATTATCATCTCCTCTAACGAAAATCTCATAAAATCCAGCTGTTAGATCAAGTAATAGACTATCATTTACATAAGTCAATTGATCTAAAGAATATTCAAGGTTTTGAAAAGTACTGTTAATTATTATTTGTCCATTTGCAATTCCTGTACAGGCATCCTCTGTCTCAAATGTTACGAGAGGTTGTGGTTCCTCGCCGATATTGACAGACATTACCTGGGTACATGTAGCATCCTCTAAAATATAGACAGTATGATTACCTGGAGCAAGTGCTCCAAAAATGAGATCATCTACAAATGTAAGTCCATCCATAGAATACTGGTAATTACCTGATGTTATAGGAGTAATGGTTAGTGTTCCATCCTGCATTCCTGCACATGTACTTGTAGGAGTTAAAATAATTTCAGGGTTAGGGTTCGACTCTATCAACATTGGATATTCGTGCATACAACCTGTTGTGATGTCTATAGCATATATATTTATTGATCCTTCACTCAATCCATAAAAGTTACCATCTTGGCTAAATGTAATGCCATCAAGCGAATATTCATAATTCCCACTACTTGCAGGAGTTATTTGGACTGAACCATTATCTCCTCCAAAACATGTATTTTGTATTACTGAAGCCATCTCTGGTGCATCTATTTCATCAATTGTAAAAGCATAAGATGTAGAGCAACCATTTGCATCAAATAGCCATAGCATGTGATTTCCCGCAGATAAATTACTATAGATTAAATCCGGAGAAAATGATGTGGGACTATCTATTGAAAACTGGACTGAATTACCACTGATTAAACTAATTTCTAGTTGACCATTATCTTGATTCAAACAAGTAGCATGAGGTAAGAAAGTAATTTCTGGGGTAACATGGGCTTGTACCTCGACATTTGTTATAGAATCGCAACCTTGAGCATTGGTATCCATAAATGGCCATATATCTCCTTCAGCCAAAACGATATTATTTATTGTTACCGTTTCTCCTGGACAAGTCATTATAGTTTGTGACACTTCAATGTTTGTACACGTTTTAATGAGTGGAAAATCTTGCATCTTATCTTCTATACACGTTAAGAAGTTTATATTTGCTTCAAATAAACCGCCATTAAGATTGAGATTAAGTCCCGTTGTGTCAATTTGAATAAGTGGATTAATTACATTAATTGGATCAAATAAATAGAGACCATTTGCATCCGTAGTTGTGGTACTTTCTATAACAGTACTTCCACTATATATATGAATAGGAACCCCTGCTAATAACTCTTCGCCTGCATCCCATATTCCATTCATGTTCTCATCAATAAAAACGAGACCGGTAATTGATTGATCGCTTGGTTCAGCATCGATTGTGAATATTTTACTTGTATCTGGACATCCGTTGTAATTCTCTACTACCAATTGATAATCACCAGCTTGATCTACAATAAGGTCATTTCCAATTACATTAGTTATTGGAGAACCATCAAGTAACCATTGATATGAATTTGCTCCATCAATATATGGTGTGCATATCGTATCTGGAAAACATGCTGTTGCACATCCTACGTTAATTCGATTGGCATCTGGACGTTTACTAATCCATATAGAAGAACTTTCTCTTTCGCAACCATTATTATTAACCGCAATAACAGAATAATTACCTGCGGTACTAGTGGTGATTGAATTGCCTACTTCTCCCGTATTCCAATAATATTTCATATTAGGACTTGGGCTATCTACAGTAAAGACATGAGATTCACCTTCACAAAGGTTGCTATTGGCACCATTTACTGTTACTTGACCAGGTAGTTCATTAACTATTATCTTGAATGGTTCACTTTCTACTGGACAGCCAGAGATAGGGTCAGTTATAGTTACGTATATTTGATGAATTCCTGCTGTCAATTGAGGGAACGAGGTTCCATTATTATACCAATTAGTTGAAGTTCCCATTGACCATGTGTATGTCGCGCTATTTATGTATGTAGCATTAAACGAAAATTGATCTCCTTGGCAGATTATTATGCTATCAAAATACTGTTCTCCAAAATAGCTGTAATCATCATCAAGTATAGTAGCCGTGATTCTTCTATTTATGACACCTTCTACTGTTACATTAATATCATCAGGAATATATTGGCATCCTGAAGGATCTGCTATAGTAACTGAATATTTACCCGGAGCAGCGGTAGTTATACTTGACGTTGATTCACCATTTGACCATAGATATGCTAATCCTCCACTAGGAGCATTTAATATAACTTCCTCACCGTAACACATCGGGAAGGATTTGTTGGCCGATATTTGACCAGAAAGAGATGTTGTGGTTACTGTTACAGTTTTAGTTACTGTAGTGGTACATTCATTAATATCTTTTGCGGTGAGGCTTACATTGTAAACACCGCTTGTACTAAAAGTATGAATTGGACTACTAGAAGTTGACCTATTTGCTGCTCCTGAAGATGGATCGCCGAAATCCCATTCGTGGTTAAGAATATCGTTTGATTCAAATCCTATAAAAAGTAAACCTTCGTCGCTGCATGTAGATTGCGGCACTACAAAATCTACAAATGGTCCTTCAAGAACTTCAACATTTAGTTGATAAGAAGATAAACATCCGTCGTTTCCAGTAATTTCAAGTGTTGCTGTATAGTTGCCTGCGGTTGTATAAATATGAATAGGGTCTTTATCCAAAGACATATTATCAGAACCACTTGCAGGATCACCAAAATCCCAAGAGTATTGAGAGATAGGCAAGCCTGGAATATAAGTTGAGTGATTATTAAATTGCACACCACTATTTACGCATGCTAAATCATAATCAAACCTAGGTGCTGCAGGAACAGTAAAAATATCGATAGCTCTCTCTCCTGGTACGTTACCTTGAAGGAAAACATAATAATACCCTGCATTTGAAAACGAATGTATAGGACTTATTCCTGTGCCAGTATTGTTTAATCCAGAATCAGGATCACCAAAATCCCATGTAAAAGAAGTTGATGTATATATTGATCCTTTTAGGTGAAATTGTAAATCGTTGCATGTCATACTGAATGCTCCAAGTTGTAGTACTCCTGAATTACCATTGCCACTGCATTGGCCACCTGGACACACTCCGCTACACCATTCATATAATGTGTGGATATTAGAAATGGCCGTGCATCCATTTTGATCTGTAACTTCTACATGGTAGTTTCCATACGCACTTGTTATTATTTGATCGGCGGTAATTCCCATTGATATATTGTCATGGTACCATTCATAGGTATATCCATCATCTGTATTAAGTGCTACTATCGATATTCCAGGGTGCGGCTGACAAAAGGCATTTTCTTGTGGAGAGGATACTCTTACACTTGGAGGGATAAAGGTGTCAATCACTATTGGAATTATTTCTTCACATCCTGATGATGTTGTAATTATTGCCTTATATTTCCCAGGCACGACTTGTGAAATATTGTTGTTACTAATGAAATTATCTAATTCATCTGTAATTGCAATAGTGGAAGAGGTTACAGGAATATCAATAGTTGCCATTTCTCCTGGGCAAACTTTTTCAGGGAAAATGACTAAAGTTGATGGCAAAGGATTCACGGTCACATTATATGTAAGAGATGCCCCACAAAATCCTAAATTTATTTGATGTGTTCCTGCGAGATGCCACGTGATATCGACAGAATTATCACTGTTTTTCTTTATGCTTCCAGCGTCACTCGGTAGTATAGTCCAGTTTGAATTATTGCCAGCTGAAATGCCTGTTTCATAATTAATTGTTTCATCTATACATGTTTCATCGACGCCAGTGATAGAAGCATTGGCAACAGGTAGAAGAGGTTGTACTAAGGGGTCCGAAGAACATGATCCATTTAAAAAATAAAAGTTGACAGTTATTTCATATGGGCCATTACTTACCCATTGAATGTTTATTTGATTGCCAAGTTGGACAGTTGTATTAGTTCCATCTACTATTATCCATCGAGCATTATAACCAGAATTAGGTGCTGTTACTGAATAGGTATAAAATTCATCTTTACAGATAGAAAGAGGGCCATTTATTGCCATTGGAGCATCAGGTTTTTCTAGTACCGTAAATCTTTCTTCGATCCTATCATTACAATATAAGTTTTGAGTGTCAGTAGCGATAATTTTATACTCTCCAGGAATCGTAAAAACTTCAGATATATATTGCAAGTTTACAAAAAGGGTAGAGGTTCCCATGGGATCGATGATTTCAAAATCTACAGTTGCCGAATTCCATCCAACTAAGGCACTTATATATGTAGTTGTTTCAGTGCATGTTATTTCGTCCATCGTTAACTCAAATTTGGGTTTGAGATCAATAACTTTATTTGCTTGTCCTCCACATTCTAAGTGACAGTTATCATACGATACTTCAATAGTTGTTTGATCAAGTGAATAAGGCGAGTCATCCCATTTAACAGTTATTTCATTTGTCCCGTGTCCATGAATGATGTTTCCATTACCTGTAATTGTCCAGATATAATCTGTTCCATTATAATATTGTATTGAATAATTAGAGTAACCGTCTTTACATACAATTGATGGTCCTTCTATGTTAACATTGCTATCTATAATTGGAATTTGCACAGTCGTCGTAAGTGCACATAACGGTGTATTACAACCTGATGTAGCAAGACTCAATTCACCAGAGGGGCCGTTACTCCAGATGACAGTTATAAAATCGTCAGTTAATCCACCGCCATCTATGATAGACCCGTTACTACTTGCGCTCCATGTATAACTTGTGCAACTTTGAGCTGCGTAGTAAGTCTGTTCGTCACCACTACAAATTGTGCCAGTACACATTATTTCGGGACCTGGATTACTATCAACATTTATTATATAATCGCTGGTAGCTAAGCAACCACATTCAGTACTGCCGACTAGAGATACTGTAAATGTACCAGCTTGATCATATATTGCTGAGGCACTACTCCCTGATGCATATGTATTATTCCCAAAATCCCATTCGAAATTTGTAACATTTTCACTTCCAATTCCATGAAAATATACTTCTTGTCCTAAACAAATATTAATTTCAGTGACTCCACCATTTAATACTACGATATCTAGATCTAAAGGTTTGAGTATTTCAATACAATAATTTTCTGTTCCAATACAATCATTATTTGACTCTATTATTTTTATAGTTCCATTACCTTCTAGATTCCATTCAATAGTTATTTCTTCTTGACTCTGATTAACTATCGTTCCACCTTCTACTTCCCATGAAACTGATGAGCCACTACCAGCTAATGCGGTATATGTAGCTGTTGAGCCTGAGCACACAGTTCGACAATCTACTGTTTTAAAATCATCTTCTCCGTTTGGTCCATTTGAGGTTGAATCACGAACTATGCAATCTGGATAAAGAGGAAAAATGATCTCCGGTTTGGGAATACCAATAACAGAAACATCTTGAAAAGTGGATTGATTTATAAATGGTGCTGCAAAATCAACAACTTGTATATTGTTATTACCAATAACATTCCAACATATCGTCGCTTCATCTCCATTGTTATCTCCTTGAATAGCTCCAGATGTGATCCAAAAATAAGGCCCACCGAGTCCATCTTCTACAGAATATGTAAAACAATCACCATCACATGCACTTTCTATAATTGGTGCATCAGTTGAAATAGTATGCTGAGAAGTCAATGAAGAGAAAAACAAAAAACTACAAATTGTAGTTAATAATAGTCTAGTAGTATAGTTCATGATCTGTTGATTTTAGATGGTATACTATATAGATTTTATTAATCTGTAATTCGTTGCAGTGAAACGTAAAATAATTGCTAGATTTCTTTTTTTATTTAAGGATTACTTAAAAATGCATTAACGATGAAAATACTAATAATAGGCGGGGCTGGGACTATCGGAAGAAAAGTTGCAGCGTTTTTCAACTCGGAACATGAAGTTATAATAGCCGGACGTACATCTGGTCATGTAACCGTAGATCTAACATCTTCTGATTCAATAAAAAAGATGTTATCTGAAGTAGGAAAGGTTGGTGCTATTATATGTATAGCTGGGGAAGCCCGATGGGCAGCATTTCAAGACCTGAGTGAAGAAGATTATTATATTGGATTGAAAAGTAAGTTAATGGGTCAAGTAAATCTAACAAGATTAGGCCAAGATTACATAGAGATCGGTGGATCTATTACTTTGTCTACCGGTATTCTTGCTGATGATCCAGTAATAAAGACAGCAAGTGCAGCTATGGTGAATGGCGGAATACACAGCTTTGTAAAGGCTGCAGCGTTAGAATTAGACCTAGGAAAACGACTTAATGCAGTGTCACTAGGGATGGTATCTGATGCATATGAAAAATATAAAACTTACTTTCCTGGACACAATCCGATTCCTATGGACAGGGTAGTGAATGCGTATGTGAAAAGCGTTTTAGGAAAGGGAAACGGCTTAATTATTAGAGATTATTAAGTTTGAATTAATTAACGAATCTCTAGGAATCAAAGCTGATCGATAAAAGTCAATGCCCATTTCGATTAATCTTTCTTCATGAGATGCTAGTCTATATTTATACTCTTCCCAATGTCTTCCTTCTTGTGGAGACCAACCTATCTCTGCATGACCTAATAATCTAGGGAAGGCCATATATTCTATTTCATCAAGATTGTCTATAGTCTCTGACCATAAAGCGGCTTCTACTCCAATAATTTGAGATTCCGATATGCCTTCAATCTGGGTAACTGGATCCCAGATATACGCGCTATCTAATTCTATGTATGCTGCCCAATGCAGACCAAATTGAGTCATACTGTCGTATTGCATGTCTAAGTAAGTCCTTGTCGCAGGTGTCATTAGAACTTTTGCATTTTGAGCGACTGCATTTATAGCATTATCAGCTTTTGCCCAATGTTGAACCATTGCACCATCTTCTAAAGAAGCCGCAGATATGTCATCCCAGCCCAATACTTTCTTATTGTATTTAGATACAATTTTTTGTACTTTATTAATGAAATAGATGTAATCTTCTTTTTCTGTTACATGCGATTCATCCCCACCAATATGGATATATTCGCCAGGTGTCATTGCAGCTAATTCTCTAATTACATCATCTAGAAAGGAGTAAACTTTAGGGCTTCTTGTACATAAGGTACTAAAGCCGACTTCAATACCAGAATATGCTTTGGGATTTGGATCTTTTTTATTGCAGTTTAACTCAGGATAAGCCACAAGTGCTGCATTGGTATGTCCTGGCATATCAATTTCTGGAATAATTGTCACAAACTTACTTTGGGCGTAATTAACAATTTCTTTATAATCTTCTTGACTAAAATAACCACCTTTACCACCACCAACTTGTGTCAAACCACCGATTTCTGCCAATTTCGGCCATGATTTAATTTCTATTCTCCACCCTTGATCATCAGATAAATGTAGATGTAGTTTATTCATTTTATAACTAGAAATGTAATCTATATATCGTTTTACTACATCAACACCAAAAAAATGTCTTGAAACATCAAGCATTGCACCTCGGTATTCAAATCTAGGTGAATCAGTAATTTTTCCTGAAGCCAAGTATATATTTTCTGTATTTGATTTGCCACTTTCAATTAAAGCGGGCATCATTTGCTTGATAGTTTGTATACCGTAAAAGAGTCCTTTTTCAGTATTTGCATTTAAAATTAGATTATCATTAGAAATATCAAGTTCATATGCTTCAGGATTTTTATTTGTTATTTCTGTAATCTGGAAATAAATGTTTCCTCTTTCATGAGATGAAGTTAATGGAGCAACCTCTAGTGGATGGCCTGTAACTTTCCTTGTTTCTTGGGCAAATCTTTCTATCGATTGAAAATCACCAGATGTGAATATAATTGTCTCTTCAGTAATCTCAAATGATTCCCCTGTAGCAGTTTTTGAAACTGGCATAGGAATAAATGCTTCAATATTAAGATCCTTAGCTACTATTTCCCTTTGATTACATGAGTACAAAAGAATGATAGCCAATATACCAAACCATATAGATAATTGATAGCTTTTATTATTCACAGAAAATTGCATATATCAAATTTATAAATTCACCGAAAGATAAACTATGAATTTGAAATAGGTCCTAAATAATTGATAAAATCTAATAATTTAGCCAATCATCTTTTTATACTTTTTCAATAACCATCGCATATCCTTGTCCTACACCAATACACATAGCAGCAAGACCATACTGTTGATTTTTTTCATGGAGTTCGATTGCAAGACTGTGAGAAATTCTTGTTCCTGAAACACCTAGAGGGTGACCAATAGCTATTGCTCCACCATTTGGATTGATTCGTGGATCCCCATCAGCAAGACCTAATTCTCTTATACATGCAAGACTTTGTGCAGAAAATGCTTCGTTGAGTTCAATAACACCAACTTGATCAAGTGTAATACCAGCTTTTTTAAGTGCTTTTTGACTTGCCTTGACTGGACCTATTCCCATTATTCGTGGTTCTACACCAACTACTGCTGATGATACTATTCTTGCCAATGGTTTAAGATTATATTTTGCTACAGCATCTTCAGAAGCTACAATTACAGCTGCCGCTCCATCATTCAAGCCACTTGCATTTCCAGCGGTTACAGAACCACCTTCTTTAAATACGGTTCTAAGTTTTGCTAGTGCTTCCATATTTGTATCTGGACGAATAAATTCATCCTGATCAAAGATTAAAGCATCCTGTTTTCTTCTTGGAATTTCTACAGCTACTATTTCTTTTGATAGCCTACCAGAATCTCTTGCTTTTGCAGCTTTCTTTTGAGAGTTCATTGCAAACTTATCTTGGTCTTCACGGCTAATATTATACAACTCGGCAAGGTTTTCAGCAGTATTCCCCATGGCTTCAGTACCATATAAACTGGCCATTTTTGGATTAATAAATCTCCAACCAAAACTACTATCATATACTTTCATATCACCACCAAACGGCCTTGATGATTTTGACATCACCATAGGAGCTCTAGTCATATGTTCTATTCCTCCTGAAATGAATAAGTCTCCATCTCCCGCTTTGATTGCCCGATTTGCATGGACTATAGATGACATTCCTGAAGAACATAATCTATTAATTGTTTCTCCTGGAACTGACCAAGGAAGGCCTGCAAGTAGAGCACTCATTCGAGCTATATTCCTATTATCTTCACCAGCTTGATTGGCACATCCAATAATTACATCTTCATAAGCATCAAGAGGGATATCCGGATTCTTTTCTACTAATGATTTGATAACATGTGCTAGAAGGTCATCTGTTCTGTAAGATGCTAACGTTCCTCTAAACTTTCCAAATGCTGTTCGTACTCCGTCTACAATATATGCTTGTTTCACTTGATAATTTTTATTTGATTAGGTGCTACAAATGTAGTAAATGATATTCAAGGATACTATTTACAATTTGACAACATTTTCAGTTTCTATTAATGATAACTGCTTTAATTTGTCTGATTCATACAATTTTGGCAAATCAATTAGTGGCGTTCCTACTGGTGCTTTGAAGTTTATATAATCTTGAAATACAATTCCATCTACATTATGACTATTGTAAGCCGCTCGAAATCGAACACCACCTTTATTTACAGTATAGTTATAGGCT
Organism: Herpochondria borealis; assembly: GCA_032274145.1. Lineage (NCBI taxonomy): Eukaryota > Rhodophyta > Florideophyceae > Ceramiales > Ceramiaceae > Herpochondria > Herpochondria borealis. The sequence goes on along the minus strand of JAVCKV010077463.1, from coordinate 57,015 downwards.
AAATAGTCAATGATATGAGTTTTCGAATTTATCCAGTAATGATATTGATCATCATGGTCTTTCCCTCCACCTTCTTTCTCGAAAGTTACTAGAATCACTTTATAGTCTATTCCTTTAATACTAGTGTCTCCAATGTATTTTTTATTTACTGATTTATCCTTCAGCTTATGTGGAAGTGTTGCGAAGTAGATCACAGAGTTTACCCCTTGAGAATATTTGTATTGATCATCTGTAGTTAACGGAATGGAAGCACCATCTATATGTCGTGTCATACCATCATTTCTCATAACGTCTTTTTGAGTTATACCATCTTTTTGACTTGTTACAGAGTATTCATATTGGTCGCCATTATTTTGAAATGTATATTCTTTCTTCCTAAAAGTAAAACCATAATGTGCAGTCTCATATTTTTGACCTCCATGTGCTTGTATTGCTTGTTTGATTATTTGATCCGCTGGTGTATTAGAGTCTAGATTAGTGTCAATTTTATTCGTTTTACATGAAGTCAAACAAATAGTAGTAATTAGAACAATTATAAATTTGTACATATATTATTTTAATATGAATAAGCCCTTTGGGCCTTCAATGGTTATTGATATTTCGGTATTGTTACTATTAGAAATAGTATTAGAAATATCCAGTTCATTAAATAGTTGATTTTGTATGTCGGGTGCATTACCTCCTAGTGTGATATTCGTTAGTAAACATCCCTCCTGTAACTTATCAGTTGGGTGAAAAGTTGATTCAGACCAATCAACCATAAATGGAATAAGTTCAATTTTAGGCATTGGCAGAGGAAGGATCATTTTCCACGCTAATGTTTCTCCAACAGTAGTTTTCCTCGATCCTTGGTAGATGGTTCCCATTTGATCATTGTATGCCATGACTATTCTACTATCCAAATCAATATCCTTTGACTTGAGTGCCCATCTTGTTATGCAAGATCTGGTGATCAAATCTACCCCCATCCACCTTGGAGATGTGATTGATATATTCTGCTTATCTACAGCTAGTACTTCTAAGTAACATCCGTTCCCTAGATTTAACAATGCATTTTTTGTGCCCTGTGTTTTATGAAACCCTCCTAAAACGGGCCTTACTCCTAGCTGATCCTCTAACTCATCTATCGCTTTATCAAGATCAAGTACCGAGTATACAATATGGTCAATTATTCTTTTAGACATTGGCTCCTATTTTATCAATGATTCTTTGACTGGTTAGTAAACCACTGTAAACAGCACCTTCCATGTAGCCAGGATAATAAGTGGAAGTTTCTGTGCCAGCCAAGAAAAGACTTCCATCTAAGTATGATTCTTGGTATAAATCATGTCCATTCAATTGATGAGGTAACACATTTGATTCATAAGGTGTAAACGTCTCCGCTTCCATTCTCCAAACCCTTTCTTCATAATTAGTGTATGTTTCTGCGAGTTTTCCAAAATACTTTTTTAGTTGATTCATTATTATGACTAATCGTTCTTCTTTGCTCAATTGAAAGTATCCACCGTTTAGAAAACCCATCAATGCATATTTATTATCTTCAACATTACTATGATCATACATCTCAGGGATAGGTCCTACGTTACTCATTATTGTACCTGACAAATCACTCCTACGCCAAAATGGAGTGGGGTATGTGAGAGCTATTTTTATTGATTCTCCCATCCATGTATGGGTGTTACTTGCTGTAGAAATGAGATTTGATGGTAATTGATCTTTAAAATCTACAGTATTCATTAATAGATTTGGGGGGAGGGTCGAAACAACTATTTTAGACTTAAAAACTGTATGCTCACAATCTGTTATTGTGCTATTATTTTCATTTGTTACACTTTCTACTTTTGTATCTAATAATATATCATCACTATTAATGTATTTGGATAGCTTGTGGATGATAGTTTCGGTACCTCCTGCAATTCGTAGAGATGGTTCCGGATTTGGTGGAATTCTAGCGAGATAATGCGGACTTGTAGAAATGGCTTCATAGATAGCTGTATCACCGATGATCTGTTCGAAAGTTGATATGTCTAGTTCTTTCAATAAGTTGGTCAGATATGTATGTTTATTTCCAAGCCAAGTAGCTCCCATTTCAACTTTTTCTCCATTACTAGTTTTTAAAGTCTCAATTCGTCCACCGATTCGACTTCTTGCTTCAACCACCTTAATAGAGAGCCCTAAATCTTTAAGTTTATATGCAATAGTAAGACCTGTAAGCCCTGCACCTATTATAAGGATGTCGCAATCAATTGTTTCTTTAATCATAGTGTAAATATGAGATTAATCTTACTGAATGAATGGGAATGAGCGCATAATTATAGTAGAGGGGGAGACATATCGAAGAGACAAGGAAAATATAAAGGTGATGTGTTCGTATTTATAGTGATTGATTCGCTTTTGGTCGAAGAGTTTCAAAATAAAGAATGTATTTTTTTACTTTTACATAAAATCAGAAACCATATGACAGTTATCAAGAGAAAACTAATAGAACGAGACATATTTTTTGGCAATCCTGAAATAGCTGGTGGCCAATTATCACCTGATGGTAAGATGATCTCGTTCATGAAACCTTACAATGGAATCATTAATCTATTTGTAAAAGAGGTCAATCAAGATTTTGAAGAAGCTCGACTTCTTACGAAAAGTAAATCCCCGCTTATGGGCTATTTTTGGACCCATGATTCAAGATGTATTTTATATATCAATGATAATGATGGAGACGAAAACATGAATGTCTTCAGTATTGATCCGTATAAATCAAATCCAGAAAGTCATAACTTGACACCACTAGAGGAGGTGAATGTACAGATACATAAAGTGAGTAGAAAAAATCCTGACTATCTCTGGGTTGGGATTAATGATAGAGACAAAGCTTGGCATGACTTGTATAGACTTCAAATAAGTACTCAAAAATTAGAACTACTCTACGAAAACAATGAGAGAATAACAGGTTGGGAGTTCGATTGGGATGAGAATATCAGAATGGCATATCGAAGCGACGAAAATGGATTTTCTGAAATACTGTCCACGACAAAATTATCAGATTTTAAACTAATATATAAGACGAATCTCCAGGAAAATGCACAGATAATTGGTTGGACAGCAGATAATAAAAAAGCATATCTGGAATCAAACAAAGGAGAAGTAGACCTTTCTACTCTATATAAAATGGATCCTGAAGATCAAGAATTAGAAATTATTGAAAGTGACCCAGATAACAGAGTTGATTTTGGTAGTTTATTTATTCACAGGCATACAAGAGAAATCATATGCACAAGTTATGTAGATGATAAGCGAAGACGCTATTGGAGAAACGATGAATGGAAATCATTATATGATGGATTTGAGGCAAAATTCCCTGGCAGGGAGGTAGGAATTGCTTCAACTACTGATGATTACAAACAGATGTTGATTCATATAGGCGGAGACAAATATGCTAGTGAAGTTTGGTCATATGATTGGAATACAGATAATTACAATCACCAATACACAGCACGTCCAGATTTAAAAGCGGTTGAAGATAGATTGTCACCAATGGAACCTATATCTTTCAATAGTAGTGACGGCTTGAAAATCTCTGGTTATCTAACTTTGCCAGTGTCAGAAGAGAAAAAAGAGAATCTACCATGCGTAATTCTTGTGCATGGAGGTCCCAAAGGACCAAGAGATCATTGGGGATATAATGGAACTGTTCAATTTCTTGCTGATAGAGGTTATGCTGTATTACAACCAAACTTTAGAGCCAGTGGCGGATACGGTAAGTCGTTTCTAAATGCAGGTGATAGACAATGGGGGAAACTTATGCAAGATGACATTACATGGGGAGCACAATACCTTATTGATTGTGGAGTCGCTGATCCTAAACGAATAGCCATTATGGGTGGAAGTTATGGGGGATATGCAACGTTGGCTGGTCTTGCATTTACGCCAGAGGTTTATGCTTGCGGTGTTGATATTGTAGGTCCAAGTAATTTATTTACATTATTAGAGAGTATACCTCCATATTGGGAGGCAGGTAGAAAGTGGCTTTATGAAATGACTGGTGATCCGGAGACAGAAGAAGGCCAGAAATTAATCAAGGAATCAAGTCCTCTTTTTCATGCAGATAAGATTAATAAACCACTTATGATCGTTCAAGGAGCAAATGATCCTAGAGTAAAGCAAGCTGAATCAGACCAAATAGTTGATGTACTTAAAAAGAATGGTCATGATGTTACTTATTTATTAGCTAATGATGAAGGGCATGGTTTTAGAAAACCGCTTAATAGATTAGCTATGCACGTAGAAGTAGAACGTTTCTTTGCTAAGCATCTTGGTGGTGGATTTCAGGAAGATATGGATGATGATGTTATTGAAACACTGAAGACACTAACTGTATAAATAATTGTTGTTCTGGATTAGAATAGATTCATTTTTATTTTGCCAAAATAACATAAAATCAGAAGAATTAAAAAAGGATGTCACAACAATGCGACATCCTTTTTTGATTTGGTTATTTGTTATATTCAGCCAAAATTCCTTTATTTTCTTGAAATATCCCCATCAGAAGTATGCGCATCTAATTCACCCAAAACATTTTTAGCTGCTATGTCACCATCTGAAGTAATTGCTCTGACATTCCCATCTATATTTTTGAGTGCAATATCGCCATCTGAGGTAATAAGATCAAGGTCTCCCTTTATATTAATAACTGCAATATCTCCATCCGATGTTTTGCATTTTTGGTTAGGTATCAACCCACTAATAGCTAAATCTCCATCAGAGGAAGTTATATCACAACTTGTTTCTTTAGGTACAAAGAACCTTATGTCTACATTGTAAGAATCTTTAAAGTTATTGTACCCACTTTGCTGAATATCTTTGATCAGAACATTCAAAGAATTTGAGCCTTCTTTTACAAGTATTTCGACTTCTTTTTTGATCTTATCTAATATTTCATTTTTACTTCCTTTAATGATTTCGCCTCCCTTTCTTACTACAAACTGAACCTCGATTGTATTTTTATTATGTGATTGAACGGATATATCACCGTCAGAAGTCAATGCTGTTATTTGATTAGGGCCAGTAGATTCAAATACTTCTTTGTAAGAATAGTTTGATTTTTGAGCATTTAATGAAATGGCTCCAAATACAATTAGAGTAAAGCATAATAATAGATTCTTCATATTGGTTATTATTTTTAGTTATAAACTAATGACCCAATTAACTTCTGATAGTTGCATGTTGCAATAATTAAGTGAAAATATTATAATGAAAATATATGATGAAAGTATATGATGAAAATTAGATAGCTCTAAATACTTCGGTGCAGGTTGTAAAATCTCTTAGAATTAGAGAAATAAAGAAAATGATATTATTAAGAGTCCGAGCTGAAGCATAAATATTGTTTACGATTTGGCTAAATATTAAATTATTCATCTGCACAACCATCACCTTGTACGATAATTTGAGTGGTAATAATCGAAGATGAAATTACTCTAGTTACTGGACAATTTAGTATAATACTATCTACAATAGATACTTGACCTAGATCTAATATTACACTATCTTTAGCTATAAATAGACCACTCAATGTATATGTATCATCTATAGTCAATACTTCTGGACAGTCTCCAGTGATAGATTCTACCGCTCCTAGATCAAGCCTCCCATTTACAGTTCTCAAATTATCATTGATATCAGTGGATTGGTATGTTGTATAAGTCGATAATCCTTTATCAATAGCGGCGGACTTTTGAGTTAGGTTTATATCAAGTGTTGCAATTAATGAATCTGTAAATGATGGATTCATTAGTGTTGTATTAGTGACTGTAAATTGACTGGGACTTCCAGAAAAGAATAAACTAGATAAATCACCCCCATATCTATATGCTAGATTATTATCTACAGTTAGATCAGTGACAGTATAGCCAAAAATAGAAATAGCATAGTTTGAAATAATTCTTGGGATCAATATATTTTGAGAAACAGTACAATCAGTACTATTTTGTAGCGAAACCTCCGAATAGAATGGACCTATTGTCCCGTTTTCTACAATAGTGTTATTTTTAAGAATACAGTTAGTGATATTAGAGGCATTACTTCCAAAGTAAACCCCTTGATTATCATTGTTGTATATCAAATTATTCACGACTATAATATTACTTGCAGTAAATCCAGCATTTTCACAACCTATTGAAAAACCATTACCATTGTTATATACTATATTATTATATATCATTACATCTTTAGAACCATCTGCATAAATTCCTGCAGGTGCATCCGTATTAGATATTCGTTTATTATTGTAGACTGTGCAATGATGTACAGAACCATCTCTGGTTTGATTTAATATCGCATCTACGCCACTATCTACTGCCCATGAATAATGCCCCGCCACGTCTATACCAATATTTTTTGTGTCATATACATCAGTGTATGCTATTTCAAAAAATGATATATTACCAACCAACGTCAAACCTTCACTGTTTCCAGTTACGATATCATGTATTTTACAATTGGAAATTAAGATGTTACTAATTCCATCAGTAGTTCGTCCATTAACCAACATACCATGTGCTTGTCCTGTAGGGTTAACAGAATATGGATCTGCTCCACTATCACTAGACCATCCAATATTTCTTATTTCACAATTTAGAATTGAGATATTTTCTCCTTCTCCTAGTATATAGATTCCTTTAGCATTCTGTACATATTTGTTTTGTAATGTAAGGCCATCTATCACTACATTACTCTTACTACTAATAACAAATAATTCCGCTCCTGCGGTGCCAGTACCGTCGATAATTGGAATCTCATTTGGAAACGCAGCAATGACTATCGGTAAACCTGTTGATCCAGACGTATTGAGGTAAATATTTTCGATATATTCACCACTTCTTACTAACAAACTATCTCCAGGCATTAACTGATTGCTACCATATTGTATAGTAAGAAAAGGAGACGCTATTGAACCGCCGCTAGCAATATCAGATCCCGTGGTGGAAACATAATAAGTAGATGAAAAAGAACTAATAGAAAGAAAAAGTCCAACTGCTATTAGATTTAATTTCAGTATAATGCCGTGATATTTATTCATAATGTAAAGATAATAGGATAAGGTGAAACGAGTTATATCTACAACTATAACGAATACTATTTTTTGTAGTAAACTGTTCTATAATGCATGAATTAGTACCATAAAAAAAGGCACGTCGTATGACGTGCCTTGATAATTTTAGATTAGCTATAATATTACTTATACGCTTTCTCTTGTCCTAATTCTTTTACCAAAAGGTAGTAGAATACAGCTCTATATTTTGATTTGTTAGATTTCCCCATAATGTCTACAACTTTATCCATTGCATCATCTAGTTTTTTACCATCAGTTAAACCTAGTTTTTTGATCAAGAAATTATTCTTAACTCTTCCCATTTCATCTGAATCTGAGCTTGAAACTTTACTTGCATCTGCTTTGTAAATGTTAGGTCCCACTCCTTTAGTAACTTTTTCTAGAAGCTCTTTATCAACTCCTTTAACTCCTAATTTTCCAGTTAGGTTCTCATAGTACTCATCTACTTTTTCTAAAAATTTAGACATGGTTTTATATATTTTAAATGATTAATCAACATGCAACTAACGTAAGGGTGAATTGCATTATTACACTAATATATACAAATAAAATTTTAGCGTAATATATAAATAACTAATTTAACCGAACTTTAGCTATTCGGATTTTTATTATTTTGCAATTGTTTTACCATAAACATATACTCCTAGAAGAGCGGATAAAAAGACAATAAGATAAATCCATGCTGTGCTTCCCACTAATGAAAATATAGGACCTGGACATGCACCAGTAATCGACCACCCAAATCCAAAGAGTATACCACCAACTACTGTACCTTTATTTAGTGCCTTCTCTTTGAACTCTAAAGGTTCTTTATTAGCTGTATATGGGTACATTTTTTTCAGTATTAATAGATAAATTGCAGCAGACACTACTGCAGTACCAATAACTCCATACATATGGAAACTATCGAACAAAAACATCTCTTGAATTCGATACCAGCTTACTACCTGGCTATTTACTAGTGTGAAACCGAATATAGAGCCTAGAATTAAATATAATAGATTTTTCATTTGGTTAAAGTATAATAGGTAAGATAAAATACGTCATCGTCAATCCTCCTACGAAGAATGCTATAGTAGCAATCAACGAAGAAAATTGTAAATTGGCTAAACCGAATATAGAGTGACCAGAAGTACACCCATTGGCATATCTAGTGCCAAACCCAACAAGAAACCCACCAATAATTAAGAGAAAAAGTCCTTTTGTATTTTGGAAATTAAACAATTCAGTAGGGTAGAGTCCAGGAGTCTGAACCACTTCATTCTCAGCAAGATAATTTATTGTAATGTCCCCCAAATAAACTGAAGGACTTGGACAATATAAATGAGCTAAATAACCTCCCAAAGCAATCCCTGTTATAAAAACAAGACTCCAAATATGTGGTTTCAAATTATAATTGAAAAATCCTTTATCCGAAGGTAAGGAAATAGCACAGATATGTTTTAATGTGGATGAAACCCCAAAGTTTTTATTACCAATAAGTAATAATGTAGGTACAATAAGCCCTATTATAAGGCCCGCCGCCGCCCAATGCATTGGCTCACCAGGATCAGTAATATAAAGTAATATATTCATTAAGATGCTTTTACTATTTTATAGCTAAGTAGTTTTTCATTTAATGTTAGTGAAATTATATCGCTAACTTTTTCACTTTCTGTAAGAAAGCCATCATGTCCTAATATTGATGAGATCTCTTTATATTCTGCATGAGGTATATTCGAAGCTAATAATTTCTGTTCACTCGAAGGAAATAATATATCCGAATCGATACCTATCACTATAGTATTTGCTTTAATATTAGATAAAGCTTTCCCTATCCCTCCTCTACCTCTTCCTACATTGTGACTATCCATAGCTTTAGATAATGTCCAATAGGAAAAAGCATCGAACCGCTTGATTAGTTTCTCACCCTGATATCTTTGATAACTAGTTGCTCTGTAATTCTCTAAATCTTCACTAGTATCTTGTTGGGTAAGGTCATAACCAGAGGCGGTTCGGTAGCTGAGAAGTGCAATTGATCTAGCTGCTATGAGCCCATTAGATCCTGCATCATCTCTTCTTTCTATCCATGTTTGATCAGCCTGTATCGCTAATCTCTGGCTTTCATTAAAGCCAATTCCATATGGAGAGTGTTTAGCATTTGTAGCTATTAATATTAAGTTTTCAATGCTGTTTGGTGATTTGATAGCCCATTCTACTGCCTGTTGTCCACCTAAACTCGCTCCAATTAGTAGTTTAATTTTAGGTAACCTAAGTTGTTCTTGCAGTTGAATGAAACCGTCAACAATATCCCTATTCGTAATCAAAGGAAAGTCATGATAATACTTTTGTCCAGTCTCAGGATTTGTAGATAAAGCATTAGTACTGCCATAGTGAGATCCTAGAGTATTTGCACATATAATAAAGTGTTCTTTTGGATTAATAACTTTTCCATGTCCAACAACATTAGGCCACCAATCAAATGGATCTGAATTTGCTGTCAAGGCATGTATAATCCATATGACATTTGATTTATCCGCATTCAATGTTCCAAAAGTTTGATACGCTAGCCGAAAACTAGAGAGCGTTTCTCCAGACTCCAGTGTTAGTGGCTTAGCAAATTCACAATATTTAATTTCAGACATTATTTTCATGAGTTTCTTTTATTGATTCAAATTAAGCATGTTGAGAAGCGGACTGAAGTTCTTCACTTTCTGATCTTTGAGCAATTTCATCGAACGCATATTGAAGATCTGTTTTGATATCATCAATGTGCTCAATACCAACTGACAATCTTAATAAATTTGGTAAGACACCAGCTTTGAGTTGTTCTTCAGCAGATAATTGCTGATGAGTAGTAGCAGCTGGTTGTATAATTAATGTTTTTGCATCACCAACATTTGCTAAGTGACTTATCAATTCTAAATTATTGATAAAGGTTTCAGCGTCTTTCTTGTCCCCTTTTACAGTAAAAGAAAGCACTCCTCCATATCCATTCTTCAAGTACTTTTTTGCCAAGTGGTAGTATGGGCTAGAGGATAGTCCAGGATAATTTACAGATTCTACTTGTGGATGAATAGACAACCAATGGGCTATTTCGAAAGCATTATCCACAGTACGTTGAACTCTCAGTGATAACGTCTCTAAACCTTGTAATAATTGAAATGCATTAAATGGGCTTAATGCTGCACCGAAGTCTCTTAAACCTTCAACTCTAGCCCTTATAGCAAAAGCTATATTAGGAAGGCCAAGAGGATTGTCAACACCGAATACATCTGAAAACACCAAACCATGGTATCCTTCTGATGGTTCTGAGAAATCAGGGAATTTACCATTGCCGAAGTTATATTTCCCGCCATCTATTACCACACCACCAATGCTCGTTCCATGCCCCCCAATCCACTTTGTTGCTGATGCAGTAACTATATGGGCGCCATGCTCTAATGGTTTAAATAAGAATCCTCCCGCTCCAAAAGTATTGTCTACAACTAATGGAATATCAAATTCATTGGCTAAAGCTGAAATTGCTTCGAAGTCAGGAATATTAAATTTTGGGTTCCCGATAGTCTCTAGATAGAGCGCCTTTGTGTTTTTATCTATTAGTGACCTGAAGCTTGCAGGATTATCTCCGTCAGCGAATCTTGTCTCAATTCCTAATCTCTTGAAAGCAACTTTAAACTGATTATGTGACCCTCCATATAAGTAAGATGTACTTACAAAATTATCTCCTGCTCTTAGAATATTATTCAGAGCTAAGAACTGTGCTGATAATCCTGATGCCGTTGCTACAGCTGCGACACCGCCTTCAAGAGCAGCAATTCTCTTCTCGAAAACATCTGTAGTCGGATTCATAATTCTAGTGTAAATATTACCAAACTCCTTGAGAGCAAATAAGTTAGCTCCGTGTTCAGCATTCTTAAAAACAAACGAAGTTGTCTGATGAATGGGCACAGCTCTTGAACCTGTTACTGGATCTGGTTCTTGTCCAGCATGTAGTTGTAATGTTTCGTACTTGTAATTTCTAATCTGATCTGACATGGTATTTAATTTTATATATGAAAAGTAATTGTAATATGTAGTAAAAGAAGGCAAGGATTGAGTATGTATGCTCAGCCGCAATTAACTATTAGTAAAACCAAACTTGTAGTAGGTAGAAAATAGGAATGTGCGTTGCGTTTTAGTTACAACAACAGCAACAACAGCAACACATGATCACAGGCATAAGAATAGCCTGAGTGTTAATAGTCCTAAGTTTTGTGGATTTTTTCTCGAATGTTGAAGTAATAATCATTTTCTTTTTCATTAATAATCTATATTCCCCAAAATTGGGTAGGAATTGGCACCTTGCTTTTAGTAGGTTGCCTGAAGATCATAGAGCCTATTCTCTCACTTCATCTGTATAAAGTATTACGATATTCGAAAACTAAATTCGAGTATTGAGTCGTAATCTTTCGACACTACAAATGTATGGTATTAAAATTGACATTACCAAATCTGTTATTGATATTTATGATTTTGGTAAGGAAATAAAGTAAAGGATTCATTTATGACAACCCACCATAAATTTATGATTAACAGATAATTAGAGTTGCATTTTTCATGAATATATTATATTAAAATATTTTTATTTATTTTAATATAATTATGAATTTCTTTTGTTTTCTATCGGATATTATCATTTAGTGACTACTTCGCAAAGAAGAATATCCTAAGATATCGTGCAATAATTACTCCACTGATTCTTTCAAAATATCTATATTGCATTTATAACTTAATCTAAAATATGTCAATATCAAAACGAATCAATGCACACGGTCATTTATTGCCTAATCCAGAAGATATCCCTAAATTCATGAAGGATAAAAGATACTTTTGGATTGATGCAGATCGTAAATTCATGAGGCAAGGAGATTGGAAACGTCCTGTCACAGATCCAAGTTTCTTCCTACAAGAAAAGCTTGAATGGATGACAGCTAATAGTATTGACCATGAGGTGCTTATAACCTTATCTCAGTTATATTGTAACGGATTAGACAAGCAAACTACAAGTGATATTATTCGTTTTCAAAATGACTTCCATGCAAAAGTTCAATCAGAAAATACTGACAAATTCACATGTGGATTTGTCGTTCAACCTGCACATATTGATATTGCGCTAGCTGAAATTGAGCGATGTGTTTCAACATTAGGAATGAAACTGCTATGTCTTCCTACGCACTATCAGGATATGTCAGGACAATGGAAATCATCTGCAAATGACGAGGTGAGCGCAATATGGGAACTTGCAAATGAGCTTAATTTAGCTGTTGAAATTCACCCTTATGACGCACCAAAAATGATAGCCCTTGAAGATCAATTCTGGAGGTTTCATTTGATCTGGATGTGTGCACAGACAGCGGATCATTATCACATGTTTACTTCACTTGATTTTCCTGATAGATATCCGAAACTTAGGACATGCTACGCTCATGGTAATCAGTATGGTCAAGTCAATCTAGGAAGGCGTCGACAAGGCTATGACGGTAGACCTGATTTATTTGAGAAGGCCGTTGACCCTAGGAAAAGTGTAGGTGCCAAAAATGTGTTCTTCGATACGTTAGTTCATGATGTGGATAGTTTAGAACTATTGGTAAAACGTCATGGAGCAAGCCAGATTGTTGCCGGGCTAGATGATCCATACCCATTGGGTGAGATGGAATCTGTTCCAGGTAGCTATCCGGGAAAAGTTATTGACGAAGGCGTGGAAACTGGTATATTAAGTGAGAAGAATAGATCTGACATATGGAATTTGAACGTTTTAACTTGGTTAGATTTATAAATTAATTTCCTAAAATTGAGATAAATTATAAAGAATTCTATTTGAGGTATTATGGTTGTACATCAGCGGACATTGAGTGTGCGTTTTCTTAATTTCTTTTATCATGAAGCAACCATTTAGCTCTGCATAAAGTATAAGTTTATTGTTAGTCAGCTATATCTATTAATTAGGTATAGAACCTCAGAAGCAATAAAAAATACTTACAATGAAAAATATTTTTACAATATTAACAGGACTACTCTTAGCTACATTTTCATTCTCTCAAACTGTTGTATTAGAACGTACAGCGGAACTGATGGATGAAATGTACACTATTGATGGAGATGCATTTCTCGAAGAATTAGACAATGGCACATTACAGCTAAGATTGTCTGATGATTTCACTACACCTTCGGGTCCAGATGTGAGGGTGTTTTTAAATAATTCAATTTCGGCATCAGGTGGTATTCAAGTGGTTAACTTGAGTGATATCAATCATTTTAATGGCGCTCTGACAGTTGATGTACCAGCAGGTGTTAATATCGATGATTATCAATATATAGTTTTCTTTTGTCAACAATTTAGTCAATTATGGGCTTCTGGAGAATGGAGTGAATCTGCACCTCCCGGAGGAGGATTTGTTTGTGAAAATAGTGATGTTACTTTATCTAATGGATCGGGTACAATTGATATCTGTCCATCAGATGGTGACGTTGACAATTTGACTTTTATTAATAGTTTAAGTCTACCAGCTTCCACAAATTATGCATATCTATTAACAGATGAAAACGAAATACTTCAACAAGTAATTACTGGAGATAGTTATGATTTTGAAAGTTCATCTATGAACGAACAAAGGGTCTATGGAGTGCACTTCGATGGAACATTACAACCTGTAATTGGATCAAATAGATCTGTTACATCAGCGACAGGTTGTGCAATACATTCTAGTACTTTGGAATATGTACAAGTTACAAAAAATGCATGCCCTACATATGAGTGTTTCATCAGCAATACATTTACAACTAATTCATCTGCTATAGAAGATATCTGTCCATCTGATAACCAATCTGATATAATCACATTACTAAATAGTATAAATGAAGCTCCTGGAGAACATTATGCCTATTTAATAACTGATGCCAATCAAACACTTCAAGAAGTAGTTTACACTTCTAATTTTGATTTTGAAGGACAAAGCGATAATGAACAAAGAGTATATGGTGTGCATTTTGATGGTATGTTGAATCCGCAATTTGGAAACAATAGATTAATGACTTCTGCCTCAGGATGTTTTACACATTCAAGTGGTACAAATTATTTAACAATAACAAAAAATGCATGTCCTCCTGAATTCATCTGTCTTACGACTACCGTTTCATCAGCTATTTCTGAAGATCAGCTTGATATCTGTCCATCTGATGGGACTAACGATCTGATCGTTTTTCAAAATAATGAATCAATAGAAGCAGGAGACCACTATGCATATCTAATAACTGATGAAAATGAAATAGTGCAATCGATAGCTAATGAAGACAACTATAATTTCGAAGGATCTGGTGATTCTGAGCAAAGAGTATATGGCGTTCATTTTGATGGTGATATAAACGTAGTTATAGGACAAGACAGATCATTGACAACAGCAACAGGATGTATAGAACACTCTAGTTCCTCTTCATTTCTTACAGTAACTAAAAATGCATGCCCGCCTGAATTTATTTGTATTGTAACTTCTATTTCTTCAATTACTTCAGAAAATGAGCTTGATATCTGTCCATCTGATGGGAATAACGATGTTATAACTTTTGAGAATAGTGGATCAATAGCACCCGGTGATCATTATGCATATCTCATTACGGATGAAAATGAAATAGTACAATCCATACATTATGAGGACAACTATAATTTCGAAGGATCAAATTATTTAGAGCAAAGAATTTATGGAGTTCATTTTGATGGTGATCTTAATGTTGCCATTGGACAAATCAGATTTTCAACAACTGCAACAGGTTGCATAGAACATTCTAGTTCCTCTTCTTTTCTTACAGTTACAAAGAATGCATGTCCACCTCCATTCGAATGTTTGGAATCTTCAGTAGCAACAACTGATTGGAATTCAGAAATTGATATTTGCCCTACGGATAACCAAGATGATTTAGTCGAACTCAGAAATACTTTACCTGAAGATGCTCTCGATAATTATGCTTTTTTAATAACGGATAATAATGAGGTAGTTATAGCTTTCACAACTAATAATGTATACAATTTTGAGGGCAGTGGATTAGAAGAACAAAGAGTATATGGGATTCATTTTAATGGCATTCTTGATGTTAAGATAGGAGAAGATAGAATGAATACGACTGCATCTGAATGCTCGATTCATAGTAATGTTGAGATATTCCTTACTGTCACTAAGAACAACTGTGTCGAAATATACGAATGCTTAGAAACAGTAACTGCGACTACTAATTGGGCATCGATAATAGATATCTGTCCTAATGATGGAGATTCTGACATTGTAGAATTAAGAAATAATCAATTTATAGATGCTGGTGATCATTATGCATATTTAATTACTGATGCGAATCAAATATTACAAGAGGTAGTTATTGATTCAGTTTATGATTTTGAAGGATCTACCTTAATACAACAAAGAGTATATGGAATTAGCTACGATGGTGATCTTGATATTAAAGTTGGAGAAATAAGAAATGCCACGACCGCTTCAGGCTGTTATATTCATTCGGGTGATAATCTCTTCTTGACTGTAAATAAATCTGCGTGTGACACTGATTTTATATGTATTGAGAGTTTAACAGCAACTACAGCATGGGTCACTAATATTGATATTTGTGGAAATGATGGTGATGCTGATGAAATTTTCATTCAGAATAACATTAATACCGCACCAGGAGAACATTATGCATTCTTACTTACCGATACGTTCGAAATATTACAAGAGATAATTCTTGACTCTATTTATGACTTTGAAGGATTGGTAGAAAACCACTATAGAGTCTACGGATTGAGTTATTCAGGTGAATTACAGCCTGCCATTGGTGAAACTAGACTAAATACGACTGCATCTGATTGTCATATACACTCAGGCGGCAATCTTTATATTACGATCAACATTATAGCTGGATGTTCAGTTGCAACTACCAATTTTGACTTAGACCATATAGTGAATACATATCCTAATCCGTCGACAGGCATTATCAATATAGAATTTAACCAAAAAAGAAATATTACAAATGGAGTAATTCTAAATTCTTATGGACAAAAGATAAGAAATGTAACAACTAATAGTAGGGTAGAATTATCTATTCCTGGAGTATATTATCTACACTTTATCAGTAATAGAGAGAGGTTCACCAAGAAGTTGATTGTAATTGAGTAATTGAAAAGGATTAAGTAAAATACAATCAATTAGAAATACAAGTTTGTTAAAAAAAATTGTAGTAATTTAGAACAGCTTCTTCCATATTTTTGGGGAGCTGTTTTTATTACGATATAATTTCATAAACAATCCCTATTTCCTTAACCATCCTAGAACATAAGGGCTATCAATGCTATATGTTCCGTTAGAAGAATTTAGATTATATGATTTTCTACTAGGATTATTACTTCCAGGGTTTTGTTGAGCAATTTCTATTGAGCTATTTCCTACTTTAGAAATTATAGCTACGTGACCAAATTCATTCCATTGAGTTGCTCCAAATATTAGTAGATCGCCGATCTTTGGTCTAGCCCTACTTGAATTAGTAAACTGTCTTAAGCCTCTATCTTGATTCATATTCCCGTCAGTTACTTCATAACTGAAAAAATCTTTAGCGTTTCCATAGCTATTTGGCATCTTATGATTATAAAACTCGTAGTAATATCTTTTTACAAATTCAACGCATTGATATTTTAAGCCAAGATTATATCCATCAGGGGTCACATTTCTACCTTGAATATTTGCTACACGGCCATTATAATAAATATCTACATTATTAAACGAATCTATCACCTTCCCTACAGATCCTGTAGACTTTGACTTTTTTCCAGACTTTTTTGTTTTTTTTATGGCAGGCGATTCATCTGATTTGAATAATGAACTAAAGTCAGAAAAGTCAGGCAGTATTTTAGGAACATCAAATAAAATTGAGAAGACAGCAACAAATATGATTGTTGTAGTTAGTCCAGCTACTATTTCGGATGTTTTTACTTTCATTGTTTTATAATCGACGCGCGAAAGTATGGAATTATTGTCAATAATAAATAATCCTTATGTTCTGCTTTGAATAAAGGAACCAAAAGAGAAAGTATTACCTTCGATAATTATTAATAAACAGATAATATCGTCCCATATAAATGGTCAACATTAAGAAGTTATTCAAGTATAAGAAATTAATAAATTTCTATCCACCTTTTTTGGGTGCAGGGATTCGTATCAAGGAATACTCCAAAGAGGGTAACTCTTATCTTGTAGAGATGAAACTCCGCTGGTATAATCGAAATGTAGCAGGAACTCATTTTGGGGGATCTTTATATTCTATGTGCGATCCATTTTATGTTTTTGCAGCCTATTCATATTTTGGTGATGGATATATTATATGGGATAAGAGTGCATCTATAGAGTATGTCAGACCTGGATTAGGCACAGTGAGAGCACTTTTCGAAATACCAATTGAGAAACTATCAGAAATGAAAAACGAAATAGATAGAGAAGGAACTAAGACTTTTCATTTCAAAACAGAAATTCTTGACAATAAGAATAGGGTAGTCTCAAGAATCAAAAAAGAGATTTATATAAAGAAGAATTAGAATTAAGAGGAATTGATTAGTTTATAAAACATGGTTATATTTTCTTACGAAATATTCCATTAACTGGATTTTCTATTAAAGAAAGTTAAGAATGATCCAACAATCATGTTTTATTGCTCAGATATCTATAATTATTGGGTGATATATTATAAAAAGACATCAAAGAAGAAATATTTTTTTTTACGAATCCTTTCATTATCAAATAGATACAATCAAGCGGGATAAATCTCTGATTCTTTTATCAATTAAGGTTGTATTTATTGATAATCATTTATATATTTGCACTCGCTTACAAAAAGATGTTAGCAATTTTGACACTGTCAAAAAAGTATGGAGACGTGACTGAGAGGCTGAAAGTACCGGTTTGCTAAATCGGCGTACTTGGAAACAGGTACCGGGGGTTCGAATCCCTCCGTCTCCGCCAGTATGACTTAATGAAGATATAAAAAAACAAAGGCAATCTATCGCCTTAAAGAATAGTTTCGGGGCATAGCGCAGCCCGGTTAGCGCACCTGTTTTGGGAACAGGGGGTCCCAGGTTCGAATCCTGGTGCCCCGACTACAACTCTTTCAATAGAGTCTATGAGCCTGTAAATCATCTGATTTACAGGCTTTTGTGGTTTTAAGGGGTTCATATTAACACATTTATAACCATATTGCTGGTGAGTTATTCGGGAGTCTTTTTGGATTTCTCAAAAAGACTCCCGATCTTACACCTAATCTACTGACAATCAATTCGTAAGATTTGATTCGTTTTGTTGGTTTTTGACTTTGATACTCGGTAATACTCACTCCGGAAAGTGAGTTATTTTCAACCTATATCAATTTCATTATGAAATCACATCACACATTCTCAGTTATTTTCCTTGCTCGAAAAGGAAAAAGCGACCCATCAATCTCACTTATCTATGCTCGGATCTCTGTAGATGGCCACAGGGCTGAATTCAGTATCAAGCAAAAAGTATCCTCCCTACTTTGGGACAAAAACAAGAGTCAAGTAAAAGGACATACTGCGCAGGCGCGAAAGCTAAACCAATACCTCTCCCAAATCAATTCTGAAATCTTCGACGCGTACGATCAGCTACGAAAAAACAATGATCTAATCACTGCCAACGCTATCAAGGCTAGATTCTTGAACGAAGACACAAATGAATTTACACTAATCGCAGCTGTAGAATATCATTACAAACTTGCATTGAGTACAATAAGACCAGGAACACTTAAAAACTATCGAACTACAGAAAAGTACCTTAGAGCATTCCTTCAGGATATTCAAAAGAGTGAAGATATCTTTCTATCACGGATCAGGTATAGTTTTATCACTACGTTCGAAAACTATCTCCGAATGCATGTACCTACAGACCATCAAAAGCCGATGGGAAACAATACAGTCATGAAACACCTTCAAAGACTGCGCAAGATTGTTTCTATGACGGTAAGGTTAGAATGGATAGACAAAGATCCATTTGCTAACTATAAAGCATCTTATGAGCGTAAAGAACGAGAATTCCTATCTGGAGTGGAACTGGATGCCATTGAGATGAAGGAATTGAAAATTGATAGACTTAAGTATGTTCGTGACTTATTTGTATTCAGCTGTTATACCGGCTTAGCTTATATTGATACTATTACCTTAACTGATGACAACCTTGTAAAAGGCATAGATGGAGGAAGATGGATTCATACGCATAGGACAAAGACAGGAAACTCTGTTCGAATTCCATTATTGGATAAAGCTGAAGCACTTATTGAAAAATATAAGGATCATCCCAAAGCAATCTATAATGGTACCTATTTCCTAAGATCTCTAATCAGAAACTTAATGCATATCTAAAAGAAATAGCTGATCTGTGCGATATAAAAAAGAATATAACATTTCACTTGGCCAGACATACATTTGCAACAACCATCACGCTTTCTAATGGTGTGCCATTGGCTACTGTTTCCAAGCTTCTTGGTCATGCTAAGATAACCTCTACTCAAATTTATGCCAAGGTTATAGAAACCAAAGTTAGTGATGATATGAAGAATCTTAGAAAGCATCTAGAGAATAAGAAGAACAAGAAGAACCAAAAGCCAAATGATGGTGATGCAGATATAAGAAAGATCTCATAAATTATTCATAACATTAAATTCAAAACAAAGCCTGGTCATAACTATGTCCGGGCTTTCGTTTTTTATGTCTGTACAAGCAGTCTTACGTTGCAATTATCACTTGCATAAAGGAAGAATTCTAACCTTTCAGTTTAGTAATTCTAGTTTACTCACATTTCAACACTCCTTAAAAATCACTTTAAGGAGATTTTGGGAAGTATTGAAATGTGGAAAACTCGTCCTTTTACTTAATACCAACATAAAACTGTCTGTAATCCGTACCGAATAGAACAAAACTTAATCTTAAGGAGATCAGTCTTTACTACTCTTACTTATTTACTTTTTTGTACTTGGTTGATTATCAGATATATTATCTAGTTTGTGTCCGTTCCAAAACAACCCAACTTGGGTAAACAGGGAATTCTCACAAAAACCACAAATAGAGCATGATTTACAACCAATATTCCCTCAAAACACCTACTTAAACGCTCAATATCTGCCAAAATCCACCAAAATAAATTTAACCCACCTTGGGTCGAACTGTGGAAGAATACTCAACAAACAACCCCAGATTTACACTATCAAAGTCAAATGACACTGACGGAGCATAGTTCTTATTTATTGTGACCGATAGTAGTTTCTTGATAGTGCAAAGGCATCATCAATATTGCTCCGCAGTGTTTTTATCTAATCATTTAAAAATATTAATCATGCCGGCTGAACTATTAACAACAGACGATCTTCGAGAATTCAAAACTGATCTTCTTGATGATATCAAAAAGATCCTTTCTTCTCCTCTCAATCCATCTAACAAAAAGACATGGATGAAATCTCCAGCGGTCAGAGACCTTCTAGGAATTTCTGCAGGAACACTCGCTAATCTGAGAATCAATGGAACACTACCATTCTCCAAGGTAGGAGGAATCATACTTTATGACTATGACGAAATAGTAAAAGTCTTAGAAGAAAACAAAGTGAATAATAGATTCTAAGTTGAGAGAAACAAATTACATACAGCATCTCAATACCTTTTTCACCATTGTATTTGATGATGATCGCTTTAGCCCTACTCACATAGCGTTGTACATAGCCTTGTTTCAGTTTTGGAATAAACATCGATTTACAAATCCGTTCAGTATAGCACGAACAGATCTAATGATGCTTTCTAAGATAAAATCAAAGACAACATATAGTAAGTGCTTAAGAGACTTGGAAGACTGGGAATATATTACTT
The DNA here is from genome assembly GCA_032274145.1 of Herpochondria borealis. Lineage (NCBI taxonomy): Eukaryota > Rhodophyta > Florideophyceae > Ceramiales > Ceramiaceae > Herpochondria > Herpochondria borealis. The sequence goes on along the minus strand of JAVCKV010077463.1, from coordinate 35,995 downwards.
ATCAAAGATCCAATAATCCATTTGCAAAAAACCAATTCTCAATGACTAATATTTGGTCTTCGATATGGCCAAAAAGCCATGAATCTACTAGTCCAGTAAATGGACTACCTGTTGACGGTACTAGTTCATTAAATGAACCACCTGTTGTCGGAGCTAGTCCATTAAATGGACCACTGCTGGTACCATTATATAAAACATATAAACCTAAACATATAAACGTAGAGGTACCTCCTGATCAGAAAAGTGTAATTGCTTTTTTTATTTCTCAAAATTCAACTAAGGAAGAAGGTCTGAAATTTTGGAATCATTTTCAATCCACAGATTGGAAATCAGGAAATACAAAAATAACGAATTGGGATGCTGCAGCTACAAAATGGTTGATCGGTAACAAACAAAAAAATGGTAAAGGACTAGTCCAAAAATTGGACTACCTCCACACAACTCAAAACAAAGATTATGGCAAGCCTCTATGATATCATCCATGAAGTTGATGGAGTCAAACATTATGACCTCACAAATACCATCCAATATCTGGAATACAAAGGAAACGAAATGTTTGGTGAATCATTCAAAATATATGCAATCGATTATGAAGTTATCTATCAGTTGTTATCCTGGATAGTACACGACAAGAAAGTCTGTGAGAAATACAACCTATCTCCATCAAAAGGTATTCTACTCAATGGCCCAGTTGGTTGTGGAAAGACAGCCCTCATGATTCTAATATCAACGCTACTATCCAAAAAACGATCATTCATTGTTAAACCTGCCAGGAACATCACCATGGAATTTAGTAAGCGAGGTTATGATGTCATTCATCAGTACTCTAGGTCTGTTCGTTCTCCTTCTCCTATCTGTATTGATGACATTGGTGTAGAGCCACCTATGAGGTACTTTGGTGATCATATCAATGTGATTGGTGAGTTGCTCCTCAGTAGATATGATTTGTTTCGCAACAAGAGTATCATAACACACGGCACAACCAACTTCAATGCAGATGACCTAGAGACTCGATATGGCGAACGTGTAAGATCCAGACTAAGAGAACTGTTTAACATTATTTCATTTGATCCAAACTCTCCAGACAAGAGAAAATAAGCACTTTCTGAGGAATATTACACTTTCTTAAATATTTCTTCAATCAATTTAAACCAATCAAACTCATCCCTTACGAAGTGTTTGGACAGATCAAAATCTCATACTATCTTCCTTTCGAAATTGGTTGATCTCTTTATTGAGGTATGGTTATGCAGAGTCGAAAGACTCTGCTTTTTAAATTGAAATTCAACAGCTAAGTTTTATGTTATCCTACTAGATCATCAAATGTTTCTCCACCTTCCCATTTTAATCCTAAAGCAATTGTATATACTTTTTGTGCACCATCTATCTTGAAGAATGAACCTAAGCTTTCGTGAATAAAGAATTCATCTTTAATGAACACTTTGGCTACAGCGTACACTTTAACATTCTCACTTCTTGATATTACAACGAGGTCTCCAGTTACTTTATTAATACCCGATTCTTCAATATATGATGTTCCATATTGATTAGTTGAAAAAATACTGTCCTTGACTAATAATTGCTTGTAACTATCTAAAGCTGTTTCATTTATTAAATCTGGACAATTGGGAAATTCAGCCGGAGTTTTCCAATTCTTTTGCTTAGCCAGTTTAGTTTTAGATGAAGTCAATTCATTACTTTTTGTTTGTGCTTTGTTATCAGTGATTAATGTCGAAAAGATCCATTCTCCCAACTGACCTCCACGAGATACCTTACCTTCATTTGCCCATTTAGTTAAATTCGCTTTTGTGTTTTCTGACTCCTCTTTTGTTACTGTACGCATCCATTCAAAATTTGGATCAATATCACCAACTATGGGTTCTGAAGGATTATTAAAGAAATTCTGTATACTCCCATATTTATAAATTAGTTTACTTAGCGTGATCGGATTGAGAAGTATATTTTCTAATTTGGTTATCCACCATAAGTTCTCAGGTCTATTATTTTGCCTATTGGTATCTTTGTGATCAACAATATGCATGTCTGTAGGTTGTTTTCCGTGAAATGCTGTAGCCACAATCCTATGCACAGTCTGGGAAGAAATATGCATGTATCCCGTGTTTTTATTTACGTTTCCAAAAGTCCACTTCCCATCGAGAGGCCTTTTCCTTTTGTCCGGTCTTTTATTTCTGCACACAGCACCATTGTCTCTCACTAGATAGATTTCTTCACGATATTCGCAAGATTTTTCAGTTTGATATACGTTTAGAATTTCTTTTGATTCCTGCATTTTCTAAATTATAATAATTAACAATGTTAGACTGTAATCCAATAAATCATTCACTCCTCTTTCACCTTTTCTTCCAATTTCTCAATCATCTCTTTCAGCCATGGAAAATGTTCTTTCTTCCGAATCTTCACATCTGCCCACATTCTATAAGTGTCCTTCAATTCGATGTCAAACACTTTTTGAAACCTATTTGCAAGTGTACTGATATCGCATTTCAGTTGACCAGTTTCTATTAAGCCGTACATCAGCACTACCATATTGATCTTACTTCCTTCCCATGGCAGTGGCTTCAATAAATTATCAATCATGGCATAATTATTTTCTAATTGCCTAATCCTCTTAGATAGATATTCATACAGATCTTTGTTAGCTAATATCCTTGCAAGTACAAATCCATGACTTGTTGCAAACTCTTCTTCTAGGTCTATTTGTTGATAATTCGTGAATAACTCAGGGCTTTTATTCCCTCTTGTAAAATAGATATGATCCATGTCGGTAGATTCGCGTCTAATATAATGGCAGAACGCTTGATGATTTGATACATAATTATCTAATTTTCTTACCTCTTCCTCATAATATCTAATCATGATTTCAGTAGACCCCATTGGAAGACCAGTCTCTATTTGATATAACTTTACATGATAGAAATATCTAGAAGTTACCTTAGGCTTCACATGCTTAAAGAAATGAACCTCTTCATCTACAGAATCAAATTTTTCATCTCGTAGTATAGCTTTGATTTTTCGGTAGCTATGAGTACATGCTTCCATACATCGCCGCAATTCAGACGTTCCTAAAGACTTTGGAGAACTCAATGATACATTGAGTTTGTGTATTATATCCTCAATAATGTCATCCTTCATCTACATTGGCTTTAGCTGATTAATAATAATATCAGTAGCCACTTTTTTGAATAGATGATCTGTTCCCAATTTGGGACACAAGGTAGGATAGCTCAACGTGAAAATTAATTTGAGTAGGACAGTTACATATATCCTTTAAGGATCTTGTTGAAATCAGTCATGGTTTACCTGGTTTAGTATTCGTGTATACTAAAAGTATAACAATGAGTTTCGCCTGATCATCATTAATACTTTGATTTTAATTGCCTCACAATAAGCAAATTTTTGACGATATTTAATAAGAATTGCTTCATTATCCTTCTGTTTGTCAGTTAAGAGGTTCTCGGTTACGTTATTTGACTTGTCCAAGCAAGTTGGACATTTATATGATATATAATTAATTACACAACTTTAATATTACAATTAGATATTACTTTGATTAGAAAATTACACCAGGCTGAACTTATACTATCAGCTTTCAGTAATGCCTTTTATTGTTACAACTTGGGGTAGGTTAGACTAATATCTTTCCATATAATTTATTGAATGTTTAACAATAGGCTATGATTTATGTAGAATTCAAAGACTCTGAACTTTTTCATTCCCGTTCATTCCTTATTTCATACCGTTAATCTTTATGAATTAAAAAAAACGACATTACCAGATTTATTTCTTTATTATTGAATTTCATTTCAAAAGTAATTTTTTAAAGCAGTCACTATGAAATTTACAATTTCTTTTATCTTGATTTTGTTATCGTTTTCTATTTTTGGGCAAAGAGGCCAATTTGGGGGGTCAGTTGTATGTTTCACCTTTGGTAAAGGATATGAATTTCGAATAAGAAATCAGCAAAGTACATCTATTGTAAAAGATAAAAAAGAGCTGTATGCTGACCATAGATGGGAAAAGCGATTAATGGATCCCGCTGAGAATGATCTTACTTGTGAGCAAGATGTAAGAATGTTTACTTTTTCTGGTGGCAATCAAATCATAACCGTTAGCCAAGGTCATCGAAGTGATATATTACTTGCCTTTGCAATCAAGTACGATATTAATGGTGAGATTGAATACGTGGAAAGACTTTATTATAGGATTCAAGATGAATATATAAAGAGAGAAAAGGAAAGTAATGATATTGTATTAACATTTGGTCGGAATAGAGACATGAGGCAAAGAATTAATTATGATTTCAATAAGAGGATCTGGAAGATGGGTGCTATTACACAAGGAGTGTATGATTGGCCTTCGGCAAATCAGATTATGTATCCTGGCAAAGGTTCTGCGGGACGTACAATAGAGATTAAACAAGTTATGGGCCCAGTAGTAATTACCCAGCCTTTATTAATTTTAGATTCTAAAGGTCCTAAGAATAGTGGTTATTAATATTGGTTAATAATGTATTAGTTCTATTTTGAGTTATTAATTACAATACTCAATGCTGGTCTATAGCCAAATTCTACTTCGCTCTCTAGTTGAACAAGTCCGTTCTCAAAGTTAATATTAATAAAGTTTAATTCATCCGTGAAAACAAATTTTTGAATATCACTCTCTGTAAACCTAGCGTTGAATACTTCTTCTATTCTCCTCACCATTTCCTTAGTTTCCGTATAGAATGTATGCTTATTGAAATTTTCATTTACACGACGTAGAGTGTAAATTACTCCATTTTCTTTGTGGTATTCATTCTTTATCAAATGAGTAAAATAATTGAAGTACCTAACTGGAATCTTGTAGGCTTTTACATGTGGGTTTAGCGCATTATTAGGATTATGCTCTTCTACAAGTTTTCCATTCTCTATCATGTATTCTAAATCGCTTATGATATTTGAGGGATTCAACTTTTTATATGATTCTAACTTTGATTCTAGATAGCTTTTTAGCTCTGTAAGAGCTATAATATCAACAGGACAATTGTAGTGCTTATAAAGTACTCTTGATTTATCTACCATCTTTGAATCAGAACTAACAAGAACGTCACATAGTCCTCCTAGAAAGCTATGCTCTACATCAGCAAGAATATTCCACCAATTGTCATTTTTGCTTTTCATCTTATCTTGCCTATATCCTATGAAACCGAGCTGTAAATATGATGTTTGGTAATGTTCATATAGGTTGTAGCCATCATTCTCTTTTTGTAAACCAATGTTAATCGTTTTTTGGAACGTTAAGTCATGTTTAAATTTCCTCATATAATCATCAATGTTACTGATGACATCTTCCACTTTCCAGTCTCCCATCATATGACTAACACAATAACCATTTTCTCTAAGATCTTTAGTGAACTTTTTATATCCATCTGAATCTCCAAGCATTGAAACTAATAGTGGTCCCATTTTCTGAATAAATTCCCACATGTTATCACTGTCAAACAAGCCGGGCATTAGATGACTAAGTATCCTTTTACTTTCTTTATCCACGGGGATATCTAAGGGCATGTTTTGAAAATTTTCTTTAAACATCGATCCAATATTATCAATTTTAAACTCATTACTGAAACTATCCATAGTATCGACAATTGTATTAAAATCAAAATCAATGTTGTCTAATTTTGTCTCATAAATTGAATTTGCTAGGGATTCAATATCATCTAGATGTATTGTGACTTGATTCTTTTCTATATAAAAGAAATGATCTTTTGAAAGCTTTTTCAACCTTGTAAGGTCAGACTTGTAATCAGGATTATTTTCTTTGCCTCCTTTTAGTAAATCGAAAATATGTGCATGTGAGGCAGGAAAAAGTACTTCATCTTGAATCGAATAGAGATAATCGAGTAATTCTTTATTGTCTTCTTTGCCTAAGTGACTTACTGCGTTCCAATCTAAATAAACTCTAATCATATTAACTTTTTCTTAATATGTTCAACTCTTGCAGCAAAGGAGAAGTTCCAATACACATCACATCACATATAATTTAACTATTTTCGGACCTCTTTGCAAATTAGCCAACCTTATGAAGCTTAAGAATAATTTAGGAAATGATAGAACCCGCTCAATATCAGGTATAAACATTAACCAATGTTTAAGAAAACCTATGTTTTTAGTCATCTTGGTACAAAAAATAATCAAGTCTGATCTACGAAATATTGTGTATTCTATCTTTTTATTTTCTAATTTCTGTAGGCTTAATTTTAAATAGGATATAGAATGACAAGTATATCACCGTACCAAGCTAAATACTATGCTTATGAGCTATCTAAGCGATGTGTATCAGATTCTACTGAGAAGTTTGGTGCAACATTATTCGATGCGAAAGTAGATCTCAACCCGCATCAAGTAGAAGCAGCTCTGTTTGCATTCAAATCGCCTTTATCTAAGGGAGCAATACTCGCAGACGAAGTAGGACTTGGTAAGACTATTGAAGCTGGAATATTACTTTCACAAAAATGGGCAGAAGGAAAAAGAAGGATACTCATTATTGCACCATCTTCATTAAGAAAGCAATGGGTGCAAGAGTTAGATGATAAATTCTACTTGCCTTCCAGGGTTATTGAAACTAAGACATTCAAGAAAGCTCAGAAAGCTGGCAGCAGCAACCCTTTTGATAATAAAAACTACATTCATATTTGTTCGTACCATTTCGCTCGTAATAAAGCGGAGTATGTGCAGCTCACGTCCTGGGATTTAGTTGTAATTGATGAAGCTCACTATTTGAGAAATTCATACAAGAAGAGTAATGTAATTGGTAACACTCTAAGAAATGCTCTTGAGGGTAAGCGAAAGATATTATTGACTGCAACACCTCTTCAAAACTCAATACTGGAGCTGTATGGACTCACCTCATTTATTGACGAGAATATATTTGGAGATCTAAAAAGTTTTAAATCCCAATTTATTAGATCTGGAGAAGTAGAATTTGAGGATCTAAGAGATAGGATAAAGCCTATATGTAATCGAACACTACGACGTCATGTACAAGAATATATTAACTATACCAATAGAATTCCGATAACGGAACAATTTGCTCCATCGGACGCGGAGCATGCTCTATATGAAATGGTAACAGAGTACCTGCAGACGCCAAGGCTATATGCATTACCTGCAAGCCAACGACACCTGATGACACTGATACTACGAAAATTACTAGCTTCATCAAGCTTTGCAATATCAGGAACGCTACTCAATCTCATTAAGAAATTGAAAACCATATTAGCTGAAGCGAATGTTGAAGAAATAGATAAAAAGGTAAATGAAGAGCTTGCAGATGATTACGAACTGTTTGATGAGTTACAAGATGAATATGCTGAGACTGATGATATAGAAGATGAGGAAGCTACTCCAGCAGTCGTACTTGCGAAAGAACAAATTGACGGAATAAAAGAAGAGTTAAAGGAACTAGAAGCTTTCTACGAATTGGCTAATTCCATCCAGCACAATGCTAAAGGTGAGAAACTTCTCATAGCATTAAGAAAGGGATTTGAAAAACTATCAGAGATAGGGGCCAATGAGAAGACAATAGTATTTACCGAATCTAGAAGAACCCAAAGTTATCTATACGATTTACTAGACAGCAATGGGTATGCAGGTAAGGTTGCAGTATTCAATGGTACCAACACTGATCAACATTCGAAACTCATATACAACTCATGGAAAGAGCAAAATGCAAATTCGGATAAAGTAACCGGATCCAAGTCAGTTGATATTAGAGCGGCTATCGTAGATCACTTTAGAGATTCGGACTGTAAAGTACTCATAGCTACAGAAGCCGCAGCTGAAGGGATTAATCTTCAGTTTTGCTCCATGTTGGTCAATTATGATCTGCCTTGGAATCCTCAAAGGATTGAACAGCGAATTGGTAGGTGTCATCGATATGGTCAAAAATTTGACGTCGTTGTTGTTAATTTTCTGAATACTAGAAACGCAGCTGATCAGAGAGTCTTTGCCTTGTTAAATGAAAAGTTTCAACTCTTCGACGGTGTATTTGGTGCATCAGATGAAGTACTGGGTTCTATAAGTTCTGGAATAGACTTTGAAAAGAGAATAAGCGAAATATATCAGAACTGCAGAACTAAGAATGAGATAGAATCATCTTTTGATAAATTGCAAGCTGAGCTAGAAGATCAAATAGACTTGAGACTCCGAAGTACCCAACAAAAGCTATTGGAGAACTTTGAAATAGACGTAGTAGATAAACTAAGAATTAGATTAGACGAAGCTAAAACTCATGTAAGTAGGTATGAGCAATGGCTATGGCAAATGACCAAATTGGGATTGGCAGAAAATGCATCTTTCAATAATGAAGAGTTGTCGTTTGAGTTAAGATCTGTGCCATTCAGAGATTCTATAGCGCGATCTATGCCTCTCGGTCCATATACTCTGCAGAAGCATAGAGAAGATATCCATAGGTATAGAGTTGGTCATCCTATAGCACAGCACCTTATAGCTCATTACAAAGATTTAGAGCTTGGTCAAGAGACACTTACATTCGACTATACAAATACCAAAGTAAATGTAGGAATACTAGAGTCTTTAGTTGGTAAGAGCGGTATGATGCAATTGACTAATTATGAAGTGGATTCATTCGATCTTACAGACCATTTGGTTTTTGTAGGTTTTACGGATGAAGGAGATTCTATAAACCATGACCAATGTCGAAGGATCTTAGATCTGCCAGTAATAAGCTGTAAATCAGAATCAATATCCTCTCATATAGTTGAAGAACTTTCGCTTAAAAGTCAAAAGGAAAAAGAACAACTTCTTACCGTATTGGAAGAGAGAGATACTTCTTATTTTCAAGATGAAGTAGATAAATTGCATAAATGGGCTGACGATAAAATCCTAGCATCAGAAAAGGAGTTAAAAGATACTAAAGCCAAAATCAAAGAGCTCAATCGTGAGAGTAAGAAATCTAGTGAAACAAAACTACTCCTTGAGATTCAGACTCAAATGAGAGATTTAGAACGTAAAAAAAAGAAGCTCAGACAAGAAATATTCAATGTAGAAGATGAGATTGAAGAGAGAAGAGATAATATGATATTTGAAATAAAAGCTAAAATGCTAAAATCCATAAAGGATAAAACCATATTTGCAATCAGATGGAGTATAATCTAGATTAATAAGGATAAAGAAACAAAACATATGCACTCAGATGCTAATTATCAGAAATTAAAGAATGTACTAAGGGAAGTTTTTCAGTTGGATCAAGCTGATCTGGACTTCGGTATATATCGGATCATGAATCAGAAACGTGATGATATCACTGATTTTCTTGATAATCAATTACTACCTCAAGTACATGAAATATTACAAGCTAACGATAGCTCTAGTGATACTAGGCCTAAGCAAGAACTAGCAGAAGCCATCGCTCAAGCTAAGAATCTAGGCGTAGATCCAGAATCACTTCCTAAAGTACAAGAGCTTAGAGCAATGGTGGCCAGTTCTACTTCCATAGAAGTACTAGAGCAAGAAGTTTATAGTCATCTAGCATCATTTTTCAAAAGGTATTACAAAGAAGGTGATTTCATATCCCTTAGAAGATACAAGAAAGATGTTTACGCTATACCATACGAAGGTGAAGAAGTGAAATTGCATTGGGCTAACCATGACCAATACTATATCAAGACTTCTGAATATCTTAAGAATTATGGGTTCAAATTATTAGGAGGTAACAATGTTAAATTTGAATTAAAGGAAGCAAGTACAGAACAAAATAACAATAAAGAACAGTCAGGCAAGGAGCGCAGGTTTGAACTCTATCATGAAGAACCATTTATAGTAAATGGTGACACACTAATAGTTCAATTTACCTACGAACCAAAGGATAAAAAGGTAAAACAAAGTGCACTCAATAAAGAGTCAATAGCGGGATTGGCATCTATTATTCCAGCGGAATTCTATGACTTATTGGTAAAGGTGCCCACAGAAAAAAATAAAGATCGAACAGTATTAGAAAAACATATTAATGATTTTACAGCTCGTAATAGTTTCGATTACTTTATACATAAGGATTTAGGTGGGTTTTTATCGAGAGAGCTAGATTTCTACATCAAAAATGAAGTATTATATATTGATGATATCAATACTGAGAATGAGCGAGACTTCACAATCCAACTTTCTAAAATACGAGCAATAAAGCAAGTTGCGGAGAAGATCATTACATTCTTAGCGCAACTAGAAAACTTTCAAAAGAAACTATGGCTTAAAAAGAAATTCGTCATTTCTACCAATTACTGCATATCACTAGACCGTATACCTGAGAATTATTATGATGATATCTGTAGCAATAAGGAGCAGTTAGAAGAATGGAAAGAATTATTTAAAATAGATGAGCAAGAGACCGATCTACTTTCAATATCTTACAGCGAACCACTTTCTAAAGAGTACCTTAATAGCCACCCATTTCTGATCTTGGACACTAAATTTTTTAGTGAAGAATGGAAAAGTAATTTATTGGGTGAGTTTGATGATTTGACAAAGCAGAATAGTGGATTACTAATTAATTCAGAAAATTTCCAGGCGTTAACATTAATAAGAAAGTGGTCAATTAACTTATTGGAGTCGATATATATCGATCCACCTTATAATACGAGTGCATCTGAAATATTGTACAAAAATTCTTTTAAACACTCATCCTGGTTGACAATGATAAATAGTCGACTCAATATTGCTTACAGTTTTCTGAAGGAGTATGGAATCATGTGTATTACGATTGATGATTTCGAAGGTCACTATTTGGCAACTATCTTAAAACAGATTTTTGGGACTGAAGAACATTTAGGAACAGCCGTCATAAGAAATAATCCTTCAGGAAGATCAACCGCAAGTGGATTTTCTATAGCACATGAATACGCTTTTTTCTATGGTAAGAGTAAAAATTCAAAAGTTGGTAGACTTGATCGAAATCAAAAACAGTTGTCACGTTACGACCAGAATGATAAAGACGGACAATTCGAGTGGGTGAATTTTAGGAAACATGGAGGAACAAAAGATGAATCAGCGACAATGTTTTATCCATTCTATATTAGTGATCATTCATTTCGAATACCAAATATTGAATGGAATGAAAACAAACAAGAGTATGACATATTAGACAGTCCCAAAAATGACGAAATAGTTCATTGGCCTATTGATGACAAAGGTGTACTTAGAAGGTGGAAATGGGGCTTAGATCGTACTACAGAAAATCCTAGCGAATTTTCTGTAAGGAAAGATAGAAATGGAGAAAATGCGATATATGTTAAAGCAAGATTGAACACAAATGGAATACTGCCACTTACATGGTGGGATGACAAGAAATATTCTGCGACTAGTAATGGAACAAACTTATTGAAAGATTTATTTGGTTCAATTAATTCTTTTCTCTATCCTAAATCTATTCATGCTGTCATTGATTGTTCCAAAGTTTCTGGCCTATCAAAAAACGGCATAATCATGGATCATTTTTCTGGCTCAGGAACTACAGGCCATGCGGTAATTGATCTTAACAGAGAAGATAAAGGGACAAGAAGATTTATACTTGTGGAAATGGGTACTTACTTTAACACGGTAACAAAACCTAGAGTTCTTAAAGTGGCTTATGCTGATCAATGGAAAAATGGCACTCCGGTTTCCTTTGATGGAGTATCTCAATTTATCAAATACCAAGATCTCGAAAGTTACGAAGATGTTCTTAATAATTTGACTTTACAAAGGCCGAAAGAACAAGCGGATCTCATACAAGATGCGGCTAGTCGTGAATCTTACATGCTTAGGTACATGCTCGATGTAGAGAGTAGAGGTAGTTTGATCAATTTGGATGCCTTCCGAGATCCATGGAATTATACGATATCCGTCACTCGTGATAATGAGGCGATAGAAACGAACGTAGATCTTATAGAGACATTCAATTATCTCATTGGGCTGCATGTACGTTCTTTGCAGACGATCAATGGGTATAAAGTGATCACAGGTTTGACTAATATAGAGAAGGAAGAAACATTAGTAATCTGGCGTAATCTTGATGATAAAAGCAATGATGACCTTAATGGCTTTTTTACTAAAATGTCCTTTTCTACACGAGATACTGAGTTTCAAAGAATTTACGTAAATGGAGATAATCATTTAGAAAATCTCAAGACAGGAGATGAAAAGTGGAAAGTAGTATTGATTGAAGAAGAATTTATGAAAAGAATGTGGGATACTCAAGAGGTATAATCCAGACTAAAGTTCAACATTATGGCAAAACGAAGGAAAATAATGAAGCTGAGTCATGGACTAGTACTACATCGGTACATTCTCCATCTACTCGGCTGCAACAGCCTAGAAGGTATCGCTCAGCACATGAGAGATAGTCACCTAGAAGGCTATGACGAGGAGAACATTAGTCACTACCACCATGCCCTTAAATCTAGATTGTTTGCTAATAGTCTATTACCAAAAGAACTGTTACTAGACTATGATCAAAATATATATAGTCATACACTAGCTATCTCAGAAAAAAGGGAAAGTCAAATAAAATGGAGATACTTTCAATATTTCACATTGTTGTTTACTGAAATATATTTAGATAGATACTTTGCAGATCCTCAGCAGCTTTTGTCTGATCTCAATTCATTCGTTGATCGGTTTAATAATCCATTAGATACTTCCGTATCCAATGAGCACGAATTTATTGCTACTTCCTATACTATCAAAGAACTAAGTAAGATAGCTATTTGGTCGGCCACGGGTAGTGGTAAGACACTTATACTTCATGTCAATGTCAAACAGTATAAGCATTACACATCTAAGTATAATAAACAGCTGGAACTTAATAAAGTACTACTTATTACACCTAATGAAGGGCTTTCAGCTCAGCATTTAGAGGAATTCAAACTGTCAGATATCAATGCTAATATTTTTAGTAAGTCATCTGGCGGCTTGTTTTCAGGTAAAGCTGTAGAGATCATAGAAATCAGCAAGCTTGGCGAAGAAAGTGGTGACAAGACCGTAGCAGTAGAAGCCTTTGAAAATAATAATTTAGTTCTGATAGATGAAGGTCACAGAGGAGCAAGTGGTGATCAATGGAAGCAAAGGAGAGATGCTTTAAGTGAAAGTGGTTTTGCATTTGAGTATTCAGCAACTTTTGGTCAAGCTATAAGTGCTGCAACTGGTAGTAAAAAACAGGTACTAGTAGATGAATATAGTAAGGCGATTTTATTTGACTACAGTTATAAGTATTTTTATCAAGATGGATATGGTAAGGATTATAAGATTCTAAATATAAAAGATGATAGCAATAATGAGTATCGAAGGAAATATCTAACGGCATGTTTATTAGGTTTTTACCAACAACAGCTGGTGCATAAGGATAATCCTAGCCAGATGGACATCTATCAATTGGCCAAACCGCTATGGGTATTTGTAGGTGGTAGTGTAACTAAGACTCTCAGTAAAAAAGAGGCATCAGATGTAGTAACGATTATTTCATTTATTTCAGATTTCGTCAAAGATAGCAAGACGTCCAAAGATCATATAGAGCAAATACTTAGCAATAAAGCAGGGCTAAATGATGCCAATGGAGTATCTATTTTTTCCAATACTTACGAATATATTAAAGATCAAAATCAAGATGTCGAGGCGCTTTATAGCGACATCTTATCTAAGATATTTAATACTGGGGTAGCTGGGGCAAATGTATATATCGACAATCTAAAAGGAATAGATGGTGAGCTTGGTTTGAGAGTTGGTGATACTCCTGACTATTTCGGAGTAATCAATGTGGGTGATGCCTCTAAACTGCACAAACTTTGTATGGAAGCTGGAGTATTGGGTATGGAAAAAGACTTTGCTTCTAGTCTATTTAGAAGTATCAATAATAATGACAGTTCGATCAATCTTCTTATTGGTTCTAAGAAGTTTACAGAAGGCTGGTCTTCATGGAGAGTGAGTACTATGGGTCTTATGAATATAGGTCGAGGAGAAGGTAGTCAGATAATCCAACTGTTTGGTAGAGGAGTAAGACTCAAAGGACATAATCTAAGTCTGAAAAGAAGTAGTCGACTTGATGATTACCAGAGACCTGAGCAACTCACTCCAAAGTATGTAAGACAATTAGAGACATTGAATATTTTTGGAATCAAGGCCGATTATATGCAACAATTTAAAGAATATTTGGAAGAAGAAGGACTTCCGACTAATGAAGATGAATTTATCACTGTTACGATTCCAACTATTAATAGATATGATCCTAATAAGAACAACCTTAGAGTAATCAGGACGAAGGATGGAGTTGCAGAGAATTATAAAAAAACCAATATAATAGAGCTGAAGTTATCTGAGATATCATCTGAGTTAGACATCAAGTTGGATTGGTACCCCAAGATACAAATGCTCACAAGTCGTCAAACCTCACAAGTGGTCATTGTACGAGAGGAAGGCCTCAAACTTCAATCTCATAATCTAGCCTTTATTGATTGGACTAAAGTTTACTTTGAATTACAGAAGTATAAAAACGAAAGAAGCTGGTATAATCTTGCCATATCATTAGATGACATAAAAAAGATAATGAACAATGATGAATGGTACGATATTGCTATTCCTGCAGCTGATCTAGAAATGACATCTTATGAAAAGGTATTTGTCTGGCAAGATATTGTCGTTGCTCTTCTAAAGCTATATACCGATAAATATTATCGTAGTATTAAAAACCATTTTCTATCTCGCCATATTGAAGTCGCACCACTTAGCGTAGGTAGTGCAAACTTTGTGGAAGAATATACAGTAAGGATAGAGGAGTCTCAGTCAGACATGATACAAGAAGTCAGAAGACTTAGAAAGAGCATGCTAGATGGAGGCGATTGGCCAGGAGATCTAGAGTTAGGGAACCTGGCATTTAGAGCAATCGATATAAATCAGCATTTATATTATCCTTTGCTTTATATGGATAAGAGTGTCTTACGTAATGTAGCTAAGGTTACACCAGAAGCGCTCAATGATGGAGAATTTCAATTCATCGAAGACCTACGCAGTTTTTATGAGAATCAGCCAGAATACTTAGCTGATAAACAAGTCTATTTATTACGAAATCAAAGTCGCAGTGGTATTGGTTTCCTCACAGAGACAAAAGGTTTTTATCCTGATTTTATATTATGGCAGGTAGTAGGGGACAAACAGTACCTAAGTTTCATTGATCCTAAAGGTATCTTTATGATCAGGGATATTTGGAATAACCCAAAGGTCAAGTTCAATAAAACTATCAAGGAGGAATTTCAAAACCAGTTAGAAGATAAAAAAACTTTTCTTAATTCATTTATCGTATCTCGATCCTCTTTCAGAGACATCCAGTATCGAGGAACTGTAGATGAGACGATTCAGATGTACCACGAAGAAAATATTTATTTTCAACAAGAAGATAAGCATACATATATAGAACAGATCTTGAGGAAGGGATTGATTGAGTAGAGCTTATTAAGCTCGACTGTACTTATCAAACGAAACATATTTTTATAATAAGAAATAAACCAATGCCAAATCTATCTGATCTAAACGATATACGAATATGTGAATGGCTTCAAGCATTTGGTATCGATACCTGGAATAGAATCGGATTCTCATATAATAGAAACACTCTAAATACGCATGAAGTAACTCTAACAGAAAATTTAGTGTACTACTTGTATTCCTTGGGTCAATCAGTGTTTGGGAATATTCAAATATATGAAGCACTAGACGAAACAGCTAACGGAAATGACGTAGAAATATTTGTGAACCGTGGTGGTCGGTTATTATGGTTTCCGACACAAGCTAAAATTGTAAAACCCAAAACTGGCCGCTATGAATCCATTAGTTATCCCGTAGGAAATCCCCCAGTGCAACAAATAAAGCTGCTTCATGATTATGCATCTAAATATAGCGGGTATGGGATAACAGGTTTTCCATTATATCTATTTTACAACTATATTAATTCATCCGATCTACCATCTGTACTTAGAGGTATAGATGTAGAGGAATATGGTACATCTGTAGTAAGCGAAAAGTACATTTATGATACGTTCTCTCCATTTCGTACGTCACCACCAAAAAAGAAGTGGAAGAAAATTCCTACTTTTTCAGACTTTCATTTTAGCAATGCTTTGCCACTCTATAAGCTATGTTCATTAATGCAAAACGACATGACTAATTTGGACACATTAGGCATTAACGAAGCTGAGATTTCGGATATTTCAACAGAATATAACAGCTCAATTATAGATACTATCCTTCCAGAAAGTCAGTGGAAACCTTTAATCTCAAGATCAGGCATTGGACGACTATCTAATACTCTAAGTAATACATCTATAGTGCCTGAAATGAATGAGAATGAAGAGGTATCTTTTCGTGCTAAATTTGCCATAGTATTATCAGAATCAAATACAGCAACATCACTTATCCATATGAGGTAAATAAGAAAAGAATAATCAGGAGACAGTTAATAGAAACCATATATCATGTCAATTACAACACTGAGAAAAGAGAAAATAATAGCTCCCTTTATGGGAGCTAGACTAAATTATGTTACAGGTCAAGATCAATTAGGATTACTTAATGTGGCAGACAGAACTTTTAGTACAGTGTTACCTGGTCTAAATAATGTAACAGCTCGAATAAGGTACTACAGCTTCTATTGTTGGTTCTATCAAATATATGCTGAAGAGATCGGCAGGCCATCTTCCTATGATCAAAATCGATACCTCAGGAGAGCAGAGTATCTCCTTGCTCTGATCAACTCTTCAATCGAAGGTTTACAAGGTATTCCTGGCTCAACTAAAGCGGTTCTTTCTTTAGGTGAAAATACAGAATTAATAAATATTCTTGATGGAACTTTCGAAGGAGAGGATAAGTTTGACGGTTCCTACTGGAAATATAGATCTGGGATATTTGGACAAAACTATAAAGCATCAATGTCAGCTATTGGGCTAATTCGTAATAAGGATGATGAGAATCCTAATGTATTTATTAGAACAAAATATCAAATAGATGGTATCGTGTCAGGGCACCAATTAGCAGAAGCATTTGAAAAAAGTCTTACTCCTGTATTGTCCCATTTATATATTAAAATCCTTAAGCAAGGTTACGTAACTAAAGATGAATTAAACCAGCTCTGTTCCTCTTTTCATATGCGGGAGATTAAAAGCACCAGCATCGAATCCACTTTATTACTACGTTTACTTAGTTCCGCTGACATTCCAGGTACAGAGGACCCAACATTTTATAGAAAAGAAACTATAAAACTTCTCCTAACTTCAATTGATAAAAATAGATCCCCTGCAACAGATTTAGATGTCCCAACCGAGGCTTATCAGAACAAAGGAGTTCTAAATAATGTATATGATGATACATCTACATTCTGGTACTATTTTATGCTAGAGCAATATTGGAATCAAGTGTGTACTGGGTGCTTATGGAGTATCTTACAAATATTATACAAGGATAATCATTTCCTAGAAGTGAGAGAAAGTACAATGTTAGATACAATAACAGATGAAGTTAGAATAATCCTAAAGGATAGTTACTCTTGTGACGATCTAAAATTATTCTCATTAATAGAGACCCAATTTGTTTATGAACAGGAACTAGTAGAAAAAACTAAATCCAAAGACAGATTTGCCAATATAGCACATATGATGATCTTACTAAAAGGATTATTGATGAGAACAAAACAGAGGTTCATAGAATAGATCAATTTGCCAAAAAACACAAAATAAATTCACTTAGTAGTTTTACAAATAATTTTAATCCACTGGTTACATTGTCAGGGTTAGATATCTCCTCATTTATCAAGTCATTCTTGACTAAATATGTACTTGAAAGACATCAGTTGGTTTCCTTACGAAAAATGAATAATACTCAAAGTACAGAGAAGTTTATCAGGGAAGATGGTTGGATTAGATTTGTAGAACCAATAGACTACGGATACTCGTCTCCTAGGATAAGTACACTGTTAGGCTTTATGGTTGATTTGAAACTTATAAATCAGGAAGCTACTGAATTGACTCAAATTGGTAAAACATTTTTAAAAACCCTGTAAAATGATTGAGCGCCAAAACATTCTAAAACTGCTGGGAAGCGATAAGAGAAGATTTCACTCTTGCTACATCACTTGTTATTCTTTTGATTTTCTATTTTTTGAACTTCGCGTACTTCCCATTTTAAGAGCTGCTGGAATCAGAAATGTTAATGTGTTAGTGGATAGTGCGATGTTCCAACAAAGCATAAAAAATAATATATCTAGAAGCCTTGCCGGTAAAAAATCATACAGCATTATTCCTATTGATAGCAAAGGAGCGTTTCATCCTAAAATGATGATGGTCTTTGGAAAAAACGAAGGAACAGCATTCATTGGTTCTGGAAACCTAACCAGTTCAGGACTGAGTAGTAACGAAGAGGTTTGGGGTAGTTTTTATATAGATAAAAAGTCAGAACAGAATTATTCGATATTCAGGAAAGCTTACGAGATGCTTATCAATTATTTGAAGGATAGTAATCAATCTCATAAAGACAAATTTAACTGGATACATAAAAATACGTCTTGGCTTAGATCCGTTCAAATATCAAAAGTCCAAAAAGAGCAAATAAACAATTCTACAATCCAATTATTATCTAATAATGGATTGGTTTCAATTTACAATCAATTACTGAATATTGTAAGTGATACGGTGGAATCTGTTGTTATGATTGCACCATTTTACAATAAGAATGCTAGCCTTATAAATAATATTATATCGGACTTAGTTCCGAATAGTGTTACTTGTATTATCGATTCTCAATATGGTACCTGGCCAACATCAAACAACCATCAAAAGAAAGTATCCTATTTAGATTGGTCTTACGAAAATCAAGACTGTCATAAAAGAGGTAGGCTACATGCAAAGATGTTACAGATAAATACCAATTCTGTTTCATACTTCTTATTTGGCAGTGCTAATATGACAATAGAAGCAATGGGAACAAGTGATAGTCCAGGTAAAAATGATGAGTGTTGTTTATTGATTACAACTCTATCATCTGTTGATTATTTAGCTGAATTGGGAATTAGCTTAGATCAATTTGGCTCGGTACAGATTGATAATTTATCACCTAACATTGAAAGATCTGAGTTCATCGAGCACATAAAACCTAGATATAGAATTCTTCATGCAGAGATCTCTATCAATATTATTAGAATAACGGTTGATCAACCAATAGCAGAGCCAATTAGTATTACATTACTAGACATAGAAGGCAATACTATAGATTCCTTAATGACCAATTCACTAACTACTCTCTCTAAACATGCCACTAAAGTAAAAAGTGCTGGGGAAGTGTTTAAATTAATTTTATCACTGGAAAATGAAATAGTTTCGAATTATGCATTCATACACCATAGTGATTTGATAATGAAGACTAATCCTGATACAAATTCGAGTATGGTTAGGGATTATTTAGATAAAGGTGATTTGTCAGATAAAGACTTATGTTCTTTACTACAACAAATTTCATTTACGGATAGAACAAATACTTATAACCGTTCAGCTTCAAATACATCTTCACAATCGATAGACATTCCACTAGAGGAAGTAGATCAAATATCTAAAGAAGAATTCAATAGAAACGAAGATGTCATTGCTATGAATCAGAAGCAATCCTTTGCTACGAGTAGCATGTTGGAAATGATTCTAGAAAATTACTACAATGAAGTAGGTGTAAAATTTGACGATGTAACTGAAAGTGATGAGACTACTGCCATGTTAGCTGGTGACGAAGGTTTAGAAGAGACTGAAAATCACACCTCAAATAGCAGCTTATATTCTTTTAACGATAGTAATGGCTTGAAGACCATGATAGAGAAGGCTATTAAGAAAATAACAATTCATTTATCAAGTTTAACTACCACGAGCAAGATTAATCTTGACGATATCATTCATGCAAATATCGCATGTCAATTAATTATAGGACATTCGTCAAAAGGATTTGATGAAAGAAGATCATTAATAACTATATCTAGAAATAATCAACCAGGAGACTTAAAACAACTTAAATCAATTGAAAGGAAGTTTAAGTTATTGAAGGCTGTACAGAAAAACCCTTATCTCACCAATATAAGTTACACTATAAATACTAAGCATCTTGATGATTTTGAACGAGAAATTGAACATGTAAGTAATTTGCGACTGCTATATAATGATGAAAGCCCTAGCCAAATAATTAATCACCGTTTTATTGATCTATCTACTTGGGTTTCAAATGATCAATATCATAAATCAAAGGGATATGAAGCATTTCTAAACACAGGTATAGGTCATTTAATTAGCAATGCTTTATATAATAAACTATCATTGGAAAGCTCTTTATTCCCAAATGAAGATGGCCAAGCTAAGTTTGATTTCTATTCTACAAAACTCTACTATCGACTACTATTGATTATGTGCTTGCAGCCTTGGAGTAAAAGCGGATTATCAGAATTTCGTCTACTTATCCTTAATTTGCACTATATATTAAACCCAGAATTTAAGGATGAAGAAAATGTATTTACTAGATTGCATCAAATGATTACCGATCAAAATCTCGATGGTCTTATTAATTTTGAATCCAAACAATTAGTTGAGGAGTCATTATCAGAATATTATGAATGGAGATTACAATCAGAAAATAAGTCCATCAACAAAACATTGGTAAGTAAGGCCTTAATTGGTAAACTAATCTTTAGTAAAAAGGTAGGGTTTGCTAAAATTGATTCAGTTTATGAAAATCTAACAGTGGACTTGATAAGTCCTTTAGGTGGACAATACAAAAATAAATATGGATATGAGCAAATATTTATTGGACGATCCGTTTTTACTTACTTTACGTTTTAAACATATTAAGACATGACAATTACAAGCTACAATCAATACAAAGAATTTATGGGAGAGTACAGACAGTGCGCTATCCATAGTTTACATCCAGTAATGAGAGGTCATGCAAAAGATTATTATAAGATTGAAAGTACATTAGCTAGAGAAAAGCTACCTCTAGATCAAACTCTCTCATTTGAAGAAGCATTACTTCGTAACATTAAAGCCAGGATAACAAATGGAGCAATCGGATCTTGTCAACTTAATCTTCCTAATCCAGCTTTGGAAAACTATTATAATTGGCACTGCCTAATTCAGATGCGACACTTAGAGCTCCCAACGCGATTAATAGACTGGTCAATGGGTGATGAAACACCTCTTTATTTCGGAGTTACTTCCCACCCAGGTGATCAAGGACACATGTGGTTATATACTAGCTCTCGAATCAATTATGAAAACATTAGTGATCAAGGATTAAAAGTAGTTCTTCAAGAAAAATATCAGCATATCAATGCAGGAGAAAAAGCACAGAAGTTTTTACATACAGTAAATCCTCTAAAGCCTGACAAGTTATCACTAATACATTTCCCCTACAGTGGAAATAGCATGACTCATCAAATAGCTGAAAGAAGAAGAGCAATACAAGGAGGAAAAATCATGGTGCCACCTAATGATCTGATTTTGACACCAATTGAAGAAACATTCTTAGCTCCATTAATGACCCAAATAAAAATTGATGGAGGCAAGAAGAACGATATTTTAGCTGAAATGAAGAAAGAGATAATTATCAATGACCAACGAATTTTAATTCCAGTTCCTGCCGACACAATCGCAATACTCCAAGAAGTAGAAGCCATCTCTAGAGCGGAGGTAGGGATATGATTATCAGCTTACACCTTTTGAGGACTCAAAAAGTATCATAACAAAACTAGTACATATTATTCTCAAATGAAATCGTTTTATCCAATTGCAATAATGATTATGATAAGAAAAGAAGAGCTTGTCAATTATCTATTTGATCCAGTAGTTGAATATACAGATCAAGAACTTTGTTTCGAAGTAAAGTTGAGAAATGGACTGATATGATTGTGATGCAGGTAAGGAAACCAGAGTTGTTAAAAATATTAAAAAAGTAAGAATGAAATCCCAATCCATCTATAAGAAATATTGTTTCCGTAATAAATATATGAATCCAAATTGATCCCATAGTTACTCAATAGTCATCTTGTCATTTTTTTATTTAATTAAATTTCTGATTGTTTGTGCACCATAATACGTCATAAATATCTTACTTTTAGTTTCAAATTATTCTTTTAACAATTTAGATTTATATAAATTCTTTTAGTGTTGTGGTATGATTTGAGTTTTTATAATTGATATATATAATAGCCGAATATTGATGCATGCTATTGAAGCAGCGATATTTTTCACAAATTTTTGGTCAAGAATAAGTAAAAGATTAGTGGATAAAACGCAGACACTAAAATCATTGGATATTTATCATTATTGTACATAAATCTTATAGATTTATAATTAATTACGCCAATTAATAAAAGTAAGAATGGAATTAAAAATCAATGTCTTTGGTAACTCCGGTTCAGGTAAAACAACATTTTTTTTATCGCTATATCATGCTTTAAATTTATCCAGTGATACTGTTGATTTTTCAAGCCAATCTAGCTCCTCATTTCAATTCTATGAAGAAGCTGTTAACATTTTTGAAAACTCGGAAAATTGGGATAGTTATACCCGTGGAATTGTTGGAACAATTAACCAAAAAGATATTGGAGGCACTTTAGTATTTAAAAACGGATTAAAGCTAAAGCTTAATTTAATAGATTACTATGGTGAGTTAACTTCATCAAGCAAAATTTTTGAAGCGGATGAGGAGAGTAATAAATTGTTAAATGAGTTAATATCTAGTGATGGTTTAATTCTAATAGTAGACTCTGAATTTGCAATTAATAAAAAAAATAATATGTTGAATATGAGTTTCGTTAAAAATCTGAAACTCTTTATAACGACCTTTATCAAAAAATCTGGCAAAGAAAAAATTTCTATACCCGTTACTCTTCTATTCAATAAGTTCGATACCATTCCTAATCAGAATAGTATTCCTGCAATGGACCTGATTACCAAGAACGCAGCAGATATCATTGATTTTTTAAAATTACATTGTAGGAATATGAATATTTTCTATTTCTCCTCTAAGGAATATTTTGAAACATACTTTTCTAAGGAAGGTCAATTAATGCCCGCTTTATTACAACAAAGCGCATCTGGGCTAAAAGATTTTTTAAACCCAACACAATCGCTATACTGGTTTATTGATCAAGAGCATTTCAATTCTAAACTCAAATCAATTACTTATGATATTGAAACTTCGTTAAAGTGGACTCACAACTATCAAGGTGAATTTGATGACGTTGTATTAGTAAAGCAAAAAGAGCAGAGTAAGGACTTATATCAATATTTCTTGTCTTTTCAAGAATGCAAAAGAAAATTATCAGAAAAATTAGGAACCAACCTTAAAACTGAAGTTGAACTAAAAGTTTTATCAGATACTGTTAGAGAATTAAAAAAAAAATTGGAAAGTTCGATTTATAACATCAATAAATGTTACGAATCAACCGTCCCAAAGTCCAAACAGAGTTTAAATTTGCAAATGCAAAACTTTAGCTTAAGAAAAAAAATGAAGGAAAAATTAATTTCTGATATTAGAATCGTAAAAGCTGATGTAAAAACCACCGAATTAGTTACCCTCTTTAATCGTTTAGAAACTGCTTTAAAGTTATCGATGATTGCGTTTCAAAATTTAGATTTTTCAGCATTTCAGACTAACCTTAATAAAGCATCAGACATAGATAAAGGATTTAAAACTGAATATAGCAATATTCACGTTGCTGTTGAATTAATAAAGAAAGAAAGAGAGGCTCAAAAGGAGAAAGAAAGGAAGGCATCGGAGGAGAAACGAAAGAATAATAGAAAAGCTAAACAGGAGGCCAAAAGAAAACAAGAAGAATATGAAAATTCTCGTGAAATAAAGAGAAAAAAGGAGCAAATAGTTAAGCAAAAAAAAGAACTTCAGCAATTTAAAGAAAATAAGACGTTGACTAAAATTACTATTTCTCTTTCCATGGTAGTAACTCTAATTATTTGGTTAATATTTAATTAAAGCAAAACATATGATAGTTCAACAGTTCGTTTATGGTTCCTATCCTGACGTGGCAGGTCACCGTGTAGCTAGGTCATCAGACGGTATAACTAAGTCTCAAACATCTTGGATAGAATCAGTATTTCAAGCAAAATTTATTGGAGCTAAGAATAAGATAATTGGTGATGGTATTGGTTTTGTTTTTACAAAATTAAAGAATGAAGAAAATTCTTATGTTGTAGCAGTTTATGATTTTAGTGGGGTGGATAAGTTTAATAGAGAGAATGGAATAAGGCTTCATGGTATTGTCATTTATGAGAGCCAACTGAAAGCAGTGGGATATAATCCAACCATTTTCCACGAAATACTCAATATAGACTTCTCCAAAAAATTACAAGATCAGCCATTATCAACTTTAGAATTTGAAATTCATAAGGTCAGAGAATTAACTGTCCCTTTAATTGAACTCCAGATAGGTATTTATAATGTTATTCATGATTTCATTAATCAACAAGAAATTCTATTCTCTCACAATGATTTTATTGATAGTTTGGAAGTTATTTTACCTTTCATGCCAATTGAACATAGAGCAACCTGTTTCTATTCTTCAAATTTAACTCAGGAAAACTCCAGTTCAAATTTTAAATTGTTGGCTTCGGAAAATGGATTAGTTTTATCAAATTACAATCCAAGAAGAATTTCCGTGAATGAGGCTAATAATTATCTTTATCCCAAATTACAACTTCAAGAGTCTAGTGAAGATATAACTTCAAATCCAGCAAAAGCTAACGAAAAAAAATCTTGCTCTCAAGACGATCTTATAGTGGAAATGGTAGACACAGAACCCATCGGTAAGTCGAAAAAAGACTCATGTCCGCAAGAAAATACAAATAGTTTTAAAATTACGGTATTATTAGTCTTGATACTTATACTAGAAATAGTCTTTTTGTATAAAATGAAATTATGATTACATTATCAAAATGCATAAATTATATTGATAAGTTCATTAATTTTAAAGGTTTAGAGAATTCTTCTCCATTAAGTATGGTAGTTTCAAGAATCAAATTGGCTATAAAAGAACTTGAGCAAATTGATTATAATAGTATCCGTTTAATTGAGGATATTAATTCAAAAACTTATAAGAAAGATAGCAGAATTTTACCTCTTAAATTGAAAGTTAGAGAACTAGAAGAATGTATAAAATCTAAAAAGTATTATGTCCACACAAAAGAATCCATTCTATTAAATGCGGAAAAAAAACTGAGTGAAGCACGTAAGAAGTGGCTGTTGAATAAGCAAATGGTACTTTTAGCAAAAAAAGATTCTGGTAGTCAGTCTCTTATAAATGATATAGACTTAGACTTCAATGAAGAGAAAATGCTTATTAATCAAGAAAAAGATCAGTTAACTGATCTTCTAGATAAAGGAAATCTAAGACAATTAGTAGAAAAAGATATATTAAACGAAATTTCAAACAACAAAAATGATATTTCTTTACTTCAATTAAAGTTAAAAAAATATAACCAAGATTCAAGAAAAAAGGAATTAGACAAGGTATTCCTAAATACCCAAGAAAAGACAAATAAGCAGGTCAACATTCTAACATTACTGATTAAGGAACTATCAACGATGTTATTAGATTCAAATGTCGATTCTGAGAGCCTGTTCAATTCGAATCTATCAATTGGAAGTATAGAAGAATCATTATCAATAATTAGTGATATTGATTTAATTAAAGGTAAAGAAGAAGTATATCTTGAAAAAGCACAGTACAAGCATGATATTAGTCATTTAAAAATAGGTATAGTTGAAACCCCTCTTAATTTGACTACTAGGACTCTTTCTTTTAAATTGCCTTATATTTTCCCTTTCTTTTTTCAATGCAACTTATTGATAACTTTTGATAACCCATCAAAAAAGCTATTCAAAAATACCTTTAAAAACCTTGTAACAAGGGTTATTGGTAGTGTTTCCCCTGATACACTAAAACTCCATCTTATTGATCTCAAAGATCTGGGTCTATGTTTCGAAGGTTACAGAAAGATATCTAAGAATATCTGTAATGTGGTAACTAATGAGGAAGACTTTTCTAGCTTAATCTCTGATTTAAAGCGAATTGTTATACCTACTAATGGTGCACTGATAGACCATAAGAATAATAGTAATATTGGCATTTACAACAGCAATAATAAAAACAACTTAGCCAGTTGCCACTTAATAATTCTTGTACTTTCAGCGGAATCAATAAAATATATTAATGAAGTATCATTCTTATTAGAGAAGGGGCCAATTAGAGGAGTTTGTACGATCGTTGTTCTTGATAAATCAATTCTTGAATTTCATCCTGATTTAAACTTTGATCATCTGAAGAGCGTTATGGGATCTTACGAACTTATTGAACTTGATAAGTTAAGTAATGGATCATTAAAATTAGAGACTGTAAGCGATACCCAAATCCAGAATCTTGTAACGCACATTAACTTAATTGATAAAATTAAGCAAAAGGTAAAGATAAAATTTAGTGATTATATGCTTCCAAAAGATCTTTGGATGACTGAACAAGCACACAAAAGCGTTGAGATTCCATTCGGTTTAGATAAATTAAATAACATACTTAGTCTGAAATTTCTCACAGAAGCTAATATGGCATCTGGATTGATTATAGGAACTCCTGGTTCTGGAAAAAGTAATTTACTCCATGTCATTATTACTAATTTATGTATTAAATATTCTCCATTTGAGGTTGAATTATATTTGATAGATTTAAATAGTGGAGGAGCCGAGTTCATAAGGTATGCCGATTTTAATTTGCCTCATGCAAAAAAGATTGTTTTAGGATCTACACCTGAATATGCCAAAAGTAGTTTGGAAGAGGTTCAAGAAGAAATGGAACGCAGAGGTAAACTATTTACCAGCTCAGCAGGTATTGCCAACAGTCTTTCCAAATATAATGAACAAAACCAAAACAACAAACTTCCAAGAATTATCATAATCGTTGATGAATTCATTACGCTATTTCAATCTAATACAATATCATTTAATACTTACGAAATAGAGTCTTTAATAGAGAATATTGTAAAAAAAGGCAGAAAGTACGGTATCAATTTGCTAATGGCAACACAAAATTTAAGCGGTGGTGATGTTAACAGGTCAATATTAAAAAGCTTCCATATCAATGTTTCATTAGGCCAGCAAGAACATTATCCAAAAGATATTGTCATAAAGTCCATTGGTCAAGGCTTGTACAATGAAAATAATAGTGACGATAATAAGGATAATATATTTCAGACTTTTTTTATTGAAGATTCACAAGACAATAATGAACAGTTTTCTTTTCATGAAATCTTATTAAAAGAAATTTATGATTATTCACTTAAAAACAAATTATTTAGAACAGATAAAACTAAAATGTTCAGCGATATTAGTATTCCAGAGTTCCCAATAAATACTGAGTTGGTAAATGCTGATAATTTAGATCAAGCACCAAATGTAAATTTGTGCATAGGAGAATCTTTTGATGTAACCTCTCGTTTTTTTGCACTTGAAGTTAATCAAGACATGACTCAAAATGTTTTAATTTGTGGGTCAGGTGAGAGAAATAAAGATCAACCACTAAATGTTATTTCTTCAATTATTAAATCATTATTAATTCAATCTGTCCTAGAATCTCCAATAGAAATATGTATTATAAACAAAAGCCAGGGTCCATCTAGGTTTGATAGTGACCTGAGAGGTCTTGACACTAGATACAATCAAATGCATTTGGTTGAAGACAACCCTGAAGAAATATTAGAAAAAATTAAAAATGAGATAGAAGAGCGTCAAAAGCGTTCGAATTACAAGAAACGTATCTTTTTAATCATTGTAAAAATTGATAGTAATCGCTCATTTATCTCAACGCCAGAATCTCAGTGTACTGAATATCTTACATTCATACTTCAAAATGGTCCACTTGAAAACATCCATGTTGTTGTACAAACAGAGGCAATAAGAGCCTTTATCCTACGATTAGATTCCGATCAGATTTCAAATTTCAATCATCGAGTTGGTCTCCAAATGGATGAAGAAAGTTCTGAACATTTCATAAATAGCTCCAAAGGGGCCTTACTTAAATCATCCTCTGCATTATATGATTCATTCGGTCTATATTATTATCATACACTATCCCAGAATACTAAAATAAAAATTTATCCATATCAATTTCCAGTTTCAATGCCGTCTGAAATTAACAATCATGAAGAATCAGATGTTAACAACAAGATAGCTTTTTACTTTGATGCAATGGAAAGTGAGGAATAGTCCTTTAAAACACGCTTTAGCTTTAAGTTTTGTGCAAATGTCCACGGAGATAAGAATCTTTCCGATTTTATTTATTAAATTTAATTTATTGGGAGGAAGATTAAGGATTAATATAAAATGTGTTCTTATGTTTAGAAAAGGAGATTTAATAATAAACTCTACAGATGGAGTTAAGTGTGCGAAAGAAATTAAAAAGTCTGCAGAGGATCTAAAAAGTGCTTTCAAATCTTTGAAAACTGATCTTTCTGGTCTTCATGAGACACACAGAGATTCGATGTATTATGATTTAGAAAAAACTATTGAAGATAAAGGAAAGCATATTAATACCTCAGTTAATAACTTGCTAGACATGAATAGGTTTTTACTGAAGTTAGTAAAGGCCAATAATAAATGGTTAGATCCATCAAATAGAATAAGTAAGCTTTAGACTCGTTCTCCAGAATGCTTTCATTCTATTAGAAATAGAGAAATGATAGTCTAGTTTATTTACTCCCAATTAGTCATAGTTGTTTAGGGGTCAATTAGTAAAATTAAATTATTTAATAATGAGTTCAAATAGAGTAAAAGTAGATACAGGTCATGTTAATCTTGGTAAATTATTATCTTTTGCTGATAGTCTAAAGAAGCTTTCAGCAGCTATCGACGATCACTCAAAAGCTATAGATCACAGTATTAAAAGATTAGGAGAAAGTCATAAAGATTTAAAATATAGAGAATTACAAGAGAAGTTTAAAGCCGACAAGGCAAATCTAAATGAGATTGGTTTAGATATAGCAAAATACAGCAAACATATAAAAACGGTTTGGAAAAGTGATATTGAAAGCTTTCTTAAAACAAGTTAAAAGTTTTGACAAATTCAATTATAGCTGATTATAAAGAATTAGAACATTGTGCCTATCGCCTCGAAGAGATTGCTCACACTATACCTGACCTAGTTAAAAGTGCGGAAAATCAACTACGAGAGTATGGTTCAGATCATAAAGATTCTAACTACTTCGACTTAGTAGAAACGCTGCAAAATCGATATAAAGAACTTGCCAATAGCAAGGAACAGCTTTTAGAGACAGCACAACATTTAAGGAAATTAGCTTCTATTCTAAAGAGCTATATTCATATGACATTTTGATGAATACGCAAGCAAATATTGAAAAACTCTCTCTACTTAGTGAACTTAAAGTTCGACTGGATATTTTTCGAAAAGTTGGAGAAGAAGCTATGGCGTTGGTTAATTCCAATTACAAATTAGAATCAGAACGGCTCAACAAATTTAAATCTGAAATACGAAAAAAGATTGGAAGATTACAAGAGCAAAAAGGATTTATTTTTAAAGAGATTAGTAAATTGAAGTTACGACGAGAGATCATGAAATCTGATGATTTTTTCCACTCTAGAGAAGATTTTTATAATATTAAGTGTTCAATTGATGAATTGTATGAGAAGTTTGAGCCTATTAGTAACAAACTACGAGAAGAAAAAGAGAGGCTTCGTAAGTGTGAGCTCCTAATAACTAAATTAAACTTTCAATACCGTGAGCAATATTTACCATATGGGGAAAGACCATTTCGTACCATTAGTATTAATCGCATTAAAAAAGCCTCGCAGACACTTACAAAGATTGAAAGTGTTTTGAGTAAATATTTGTCTTACAATTTTACAAAGCAATCATCTGAAGCTAATCGTAAAAAATCCCAACCTTATAATTCAGATAATTCGAATACCAAATATTCCAATGTAGAGCACAATAATAATGAAAGAAGTGAAAATGAGAATATTGGTAATCGAATGTTCTTAAATACTGATATCAAATCTATCGATAATAAATTATTTTTCTTAGTTGATAGAAATAAACATAATGTTGACTTTAATACACAAACAATATTTTCATTAGAAAATGAAGCAACAGAAAAGAAATGTGATTATATAGTATTTAGAATCTATGCCAACTATTCAGATTTTTTTAAGCAAAATGGATATACAGTTACCGAGAACTTTAAAGGTTTTCTATCTGATATTTATTTAGCTAAAAAAGAACTATTTAGCAATACTGTTTTGTGAAATGTAAATGTTTGCCATGAATTTAAAATCCGAAGGTGTCCAAATAGTCAATAGACTGAGGAAAGAAAAACGAATGCTCACTAGCAAAGCTGATGAGGTTTGCTCATATTGGAAAGATGATGTTCAAAAGAA
This sequence comes from Herpochondria borealis, assembly GCA_032274145.1. NCBI lineage: Eukaryota > Rhodophyta > Florideophyceae > Ceramiales > Ceramiaceae > Herpochondria > Herpochondria borealis. The sequence goes on along the minus strand of JAVCKV010077463.1, from coordinate 5,477 downwards.
ATTTTACAGTCGATATTTAGAAAGTACTCATGATGATTGCGAATCTTTTATTGGTCATGCAAATCGAATGCTCGAGGTCATAGATGAAATACGCAGAAATGATTTAGACTTTTAACTATAACAGCCAATTTCTTCTAACGAAAGAGATTAATTAATTCGTTGATTTTATATCTTGCCATTTATCCACACTGCTTGCAATTGTTAGGAACAGCAAAAGTCCAATCTCTGCTAATAATATGGATGACAAAAGAATTATGCTTGCCCAATGAAAGAAGCTACCAATGGTAGTATAATAATATATGAAGAGTAAAATAAAGATAGGAATAAAAAGCATCGACAACCCAATACCAAAATCACCAGCCTCTTTTTTCCCGTCATCGATTACTTGATAAAAAATAAGACCATAAAACAGAGAGACAGTTAGGTGAATTATTGAATAATCTAGCAGCCATAAATAGCAAGTCCATTCCTTTTTTTCAAAAAAAAATATTATTATTAATAATACTAGGCTAATCAGTGGAAGTGAGGCTCGGGATAATTTATCATTCATAAATAGTAAATATACTAAACTGTGTTTAATTCATTTGTAATCGTTTCATTAGTTTTATAATAAACGTATGAATGCAGCAATATTTTTTCACATACTCCCTATGGTCGTATCTCTTTATCTTACACATACCTTCCGCTTCCTTCGTCAGACTTTAGGTATATGCACTGTGATTCGGCGTTCCTCCATGAGATTGCCACAGCTATATCGCCAGAGTGCTTCCCTCCTTCCACTTCGTTGTAGTCAGTCCAGTACTCACAGCACATATGCCAGTCGTTCCTTTATGTCACATACGCCTTGTCACCATAGCTGTCTTGCTGCGCTCATTCCGTCACACATGGCTACTCTAGTATGATAGCACTGATTAGTTCTGTCTCTAGAGGATCTCCGTTGTCGCCATCTCTTCTCATACCTACCACTACGTTATCAGAGCTATTCATCCTACCGCCATTTCGTGTTTGGCGGTCCGCTCTGTCCTCTGCCCCTCGCAGCCCTATGTGCTATCTGTTTATTGATTACCACCTCTGGTGGTTTATATTCAATCACAGCACATATTGCTACTCGCTCCGCGCTCGATCATCAAATTTCTACTATTTAATACTCAATTACATTCGATGATCTCTTTTCCTATACGCTCGTCAGTCACTACGTTTCATCAGTCGCCTCATTTCATTCGTTGTCTGGTTGTCACTACTCCTTCCTCTTGGCACCGTTCGGGTATGCATGATCTGGTACAAGCCAGCTCATTTTGCATCCCCTACGTTGAGGACACCGCCTTTTTGACCGCTACATCCAGCACAAGTCGTCAGCCTATTGGATATCCCTTTGGGCAAACCTCTTCGAGGTATCCACTAGGCTTCCTTTTTTGCACTGTCTGGGATCACAGAAGAGCTCAAGAAGTGCTGAATGATTTACTATAAAAGTTCCATATCAGTTGCCTCTATTAACACATAACCTTAGAATGCAACAGTTATAAAAATGCATATTACACCGAGTACATATAACAGTTTTGTCAAACCACTTGATAAAACTGTAGAAATAAATTACGTATATTGATATATTTGTACGTAGATAAAAGGTAGTTGGCATTCATTAAAAATTAAAAACAAGGCTCAAAGTGTTAAATGAAATTATGGAACCACTATCATCATTTGCAATAAACATTGCAGCCGGGTTAGCTCTAAATATTTGGAATAAGGAATTTAGTACCGTTGATAAAGAGATTCAACAGGCCTACAAAAGAGCTACCACAGCTTGGTCAAAAAATAAAATCATTAGAGAAAGATATAAGCGTGGTTTAAAAGAGCAATTAGAAAGTATAATAAAAGAGCAAAAGCTTCATGTTTCTCAAGATGCAGGAATACAAAAATTTATTTCAATCTTCAATAAAGAGCTCCCCAGGTTTCCAATAGCTTTTAATTATTTAAAAGAGATAAATGATAATGCTCGATATTTAGAAATTGTTGACAAATTAGATAATCAGCAAAAGTTCTTATCAGAAATTCTGTTAAATGTTTCATTTGATCCACGTAAGTTAGAAGAATGTCTAGATATTCTCCCCTTTGCCAACGGTCAAGATGAGGTAATTAAAAAGGTTATCGAATTATATACCAATAATGAAATTGATTTAAAACTTAGAGAAATCTTAGAAATTATTGTCAATAACTTATACAATAGAACAAATGTCTTAAAAGAACAGATTACATATTTGAAAGAGATTGGCAAATCAGAATTTGCTATAGTTATAGAAAAAATCAGAACAGCATTAGAAAATAGAAATTCTGATAAACTAACTGAAATATATTCAACTTATTTAAAAGTAGAAAAAGAGAAAAAAATAGAGGTTCTCAATGAATTGATAAAGTCTGCCTTAACTATGTTTGCTCATGAGCAAGTTCTTTTATTCTATAAAGAGTTGGTATCAATTTGTCCATCAGCGTTTAATCAGTTTTCGTTTGCCTATTACCTTCAAAAATCTAAGTTATTAGATGAATCACTCGTTCAATATGAACAAGCATTAAAAAAAGTTAGAGAACTATCCAAAGCAAACCCAAGATCATATTTACGAAAAGTAGCAATTATTTTACATAATTATGCGGTTTTACAAAAGGACAAAGCTGAGTTTTCACAGGCATTGGAAAAGTTTGAAGAAGTATTGAAAATTTACAAACATTTGGCTGTTGATAACCCGAAAACTTATTTACCTGAAGAGGCAAATACTTTAAACAGTCTTGGGAATTTACATTCGGTTAAAAAAGAATTTCCACAGGCACTGGAAAAATATGAAGAAGCATTGAAAATTTATAAACGACTGTTAACCGAAAATCCAAGTATTTATTTATCTGGATTGGCAACTACTCTAAACAATCTAGCTAATTCATATTCGCAAAAAAAAGAATTTCACCTAGCATTGGAAAAACATGAAGAAGTATTGGAAATAAGGCGAGGTTTATCAATAGATAATCCAAAAATCTATTTGCCTGACGTGGCAAAGACTTTAAACAATTTGGCTGAATTACATTGGGATAAAAAAGAACTTCTACAGGCATTGGGAAAATATAAAGAAGCCTTGGAAGTACGAAGCGAATTATCGATAGAGAACCCTAAAGTTTACTTACCTGAAGTGGCAATGACTTTAAACAGCATGGCTATTTTACTTAGAGAAAAAAAACAATTTCCACAAGCTTTAGAGAATTATGAAGCTAGCTTAGCAATTTATAAAAAAATGTTCATTGAAGATTCACGTAAATATGAAATTGATTACGCAAGATCACTTGTATTGGGAGTTGATTTATTTAACAAAGACAAGAATGCTTTAAAAATCTCCAAAAAGATATTTTTAAAGCATGAAGGAATCAACAATCATGACAAGCTTTTAAGTATAATTAGTGAATTCGAAAATAAAAAATAACGAAATGCCAACACTAGACATGACGTAATCCTCACTTTGGTCGGACTCCGCATGTCATGAACGTTGAAAAAATTGATCACCTTGACACTTCAGCCAACTCCTTCTCTACCATAAACTGATTGATATTCCGCTTATTGAAGTAAACAACACCTAACCATCTACCATACTTCCCTTTGGCATCCTTGAATGTAACAAGCTCGATCTCTTCACCCTCGATCTTATGTTTAAGCCAAGCTTTACTCTGGAGTCCAGAGAATCTTTCAGAACCTCTTACCTCAGGAGCATCTATGCCATGCAATCTAATTCTTTGTTTGTGGATCACCGTAAAGAATCCAAGGTCGATATCGACATCTATAGTGTCTCCATCAATAACTCGCACTACTGTAGCTCGATACTTATATAACATCTTTCTTTGTTTTAGATTTAAACAGGAACTTAAGAATAGCGGACACTACGAAACTGACCACCGCACCTATTGCTGCAAGAATTGCAGTCTTAAGCATATCGCTGGGATCCAAGACCCCAACGATTGCTAAGATGGTACCACCAAAGGTACCTGCACTTTGATTACTTATATGGCTCATCAATCACTCCTTTTGGAAACCTCTCTGAAGATTTCAATGAATCCATATCTGTTGTCACCTGACTAACCGCTGTCGCCACAGCTCCAGCCGTTACCAGGTATCCTCCGATTGTCACCACCACAGCGGGCAATGATATCGGAGCTGCCAAGATCGCTCCACCAGCAGTCGCTAATGCGATGCCGATATTCCTGAGCAACTTGAAAAACTTTGGGGTAGGGCTCTTAACCCTCGCTATCAAATTCATAATTCTACTTTTATGATTCTTCCACTCTAGAACTCGTCGCTATACTCCGAAATCTATCGCTTCATAAATCTTGATGAAACAATCTTCATATTTCACTTGAGCGAGGTTGGCCATGATCAACTCCAATGCGATTCTAGAGTAGCTTCCTTTGTCGCTACCCAACAATCTCATCACTATTGCAACACAACCTCTCAGCTCTTCACTAGCGTCATTCGCTGGATGAAGTAGAATTAGATCACGGTCCGGCACATCTTCGATCAATAGATGATCTCTGAATCTTGCACTCTTTCGTCTCACCAATGGGTAGATGCCCTCAGGAATACACGATATATTCCTTTGGTTTTCTAACCAGGGCAATTCCAAGCTGTTAGTCAGTATGATATCATTGATCTTTATCAGACCTTTGGTCCATTCCGGATAATACGTTCTTACTAATTCTACTATCATCAGTCAGGAAATCTATGGAGTTACTGGAGTCGTTGCAGCTGGTGCATCTGTCACATCCAGGATACTAAGTGAATTATAAGATCCATTCTTAAGAGAATAAAGATCTCCATTCACTTCTTGATAAAATTCAATATGAAGCAAGTGGAATCCACATCCATCTCCTTCCGGAGGTGCAGCGAACTGCAAACTCAGATCTGTCGGAGTTGAATTGATAGGGAATGTCTCAACATTACTGATCTTTGTATCGAAGACACCAGTCTCAAAATTGACATTCGCCCAACCAGCCTTTATGGCCATATGAGTAGCACCTCCAGGAGCAACAACATCATTGATAGGGTTCAAGCCAGTAATAGTCACCTCACCAGTTGCACTATCAAGCGCATACTGAGCAAAGAAGATACTCGTCAAGATCGCCTTGATATTGAAGTTGAATCCTTTCAAAAGAGCCTTTCCGGTCGCTTCCATGATTCCAACGCCAGCATTTCTTTCACCTCTCACACTTGTAGTGTCGAGGTTCTTCAACTGAGTCATCACCTTCGTCAGTCTTGAAGTCACCAATCTATCTTTTGCATTGGTCATCAGATTTCTGACTGCAGTTCTCAGAACCTTTCCTGCAGTTGCAGATCTTCCAAATTCAGAACCATTTTCTCTGGTCCTTTGGAACGTAGGATCGTTCGCAATTCTGGATCCATCCACACCTCCCTTCATTCTTGCCAGGTACTGACCTCCTGATTTGTAAAAGGA